>JABUQX010051447.1:30000-42500 GCA_015478945.1 Trachelipus rathkii | reverse complement strand
TCGGCAGGTATTGTTCAGTGTATGCCATAAGATAAGTCTTCTTGACTTGCTAAATGTTAGTTCTGCACTTCGGAATGATTCTTGTACCGTCTCTCGGCGTAGTGTGATTAATAAGCTCAGTATTTTCACGAATCCGTCTCGGACGGTTTTAATGAATGGCGTTACGGAATGTTTCTTTATCGCGCCGGTTATGCTAGTTATTGGTTTAGTTACGGGGGGTATCTGTGAGGCTCTTGGTGAGTCGTCTTTCATATGGCGGCACTAATTTTACCAACCCCTAAAATTTCTTTTGATACATAAATTGGTCTGGTTGTTTGAGAACTACGTAAATTAAAACATCAGTCGTATCTATAACAAGTATAATAAAATGACAATTATAAATGACAATAGTTGGTTAGTTATAATATTTGAAAATACAAAATTATGTATTGAATTGAAGATAAACTTCAGAGTTGAGTTCAGGCATCCACTTTCTGAATGTAGGGGGTCTCCAGATTTTTCCTGTCCGCGATTATCAGATGACGAGGCCAAGATGAAGAAGCTCATCGTAGTGATGGGAATATCTTTTTATGGGCTAATGGCTACTATGGATAATTCAGGTAGAAGGATAGAGGAAGAATCTGGTACGGAAGAAAAACCTTGAACTTGGCAATCCTGATGCAAAGTTGTAGGCCTGGCTGGCCCACATAGTGGGCATTACAGCCAGCACACTTATACAAGTAGATATCGAGGGCAGTGCAACTCTTTAGGTATACCTCTTAGGACCTGAAAAAGTTTATTTTGAAAGTTATATTAGTAAGGAATAAAAAAAAGTGGGCAAATGGAACAGTGTATCGTTATAATGAGTCTGACGGGTTCTAATAAGAGGTGTTCGGTGATACACCTGTGTAAGCATCTTAGGTTTAAAATTTTCTGATTGTAGCGGACATCAAAGTTGGGAGTAGGTGGTACTAGAAATGGTTATACAACGAGTTAAATCATGATTTTATCCAACAAGGTATGAAAGGAAGAGATTAAAATTTAGCGGAAACTCCTTAAAAATAATTGGACCAATTTCTGCATGACTTAATATTTACGGATATAAATAAGGCTCGAATACCCCCACCAGATTTCATTATGCTGATTTCACGGATCAGTATTATAGAATACTTAAAAGATGAGCTAATAATTCGTAAATTTAATTTTTTTTTACATTCTCTAATTATTCTATAAAACCAAATAATACTCGACACACCATACAACGTCAGACAATCAACATAACACGCACACCCCGATAAGCGAACTGAATTTACAAACTCCTATTATCAATCCATCCCTATGTGTCCCATGTCAGAATTCTACCAACACCAACTATCACAATCAATATATGTACATCTATACCATTGTTTTACTATATTGATATATTTATATATATTCTATATAAATCGTAAAATTGTGGGACATTGTCTCTTTAACCATTTCCTTATGACGTGTTTGCTGATGATGCGGTTAGCAAGAGCGCGAAACTTCTTAATCCCTTCATAAAATTATTACATTAAAGATATGAGAATCAAAGCACCTCCTATGAGTCGTGGATATCGCCTGATTCTGCTCTTCCTTTTACATTTTATCAATATATATATATCTACCTATATACTATATAATATATATCTATATAATATATATATACATATTATAATATATATATATACTATATTATATAATAGTAAATAATAATATATATATTATATTTGAACCCTAAATCTAAGCACTCTCTTCAACACACAATTAAATAAACAAATGAAAAATTGTTTGCTTACTGAGCAGTTTGCACTGCACTGTGAAAAATGAAGAAAATTACTTAAATGTACTAACTTCAAAACTAAAGGAGAACTAATATGTGAAACTTTTGCAAATACTAGTTTCACGTTCTTAAGTTATCATATCTAACGAAAGGGTATATTCAGCACAGCATCGACATACACGCAACGCAAAACAAACACCCGATATACACGTCCATAACACCCTCACCAACGCACATACACAACAACAACAAGCACAGCAAACAATCCAACACACCAACCACACACACATACTTATTATATATATATATAATATATATATATAAAATAATACTTATAATATATCATAACTTTCACCCACAATTTTCAAGTGCTATCACATACCTATACTTATATATAACTGTATATCGTACATCACTATATATAGAACCATGCTATAAATAATACTATATATATATATATATATATATATATATATATAAATATATATATATATATTATATATATATATATTATATAGTATTTATACGTATATATATATAAATATATATTATATATAATATAAATAACTATAATATTATATTATTATATATATATAATATATATATATTATATAATATATATATATTATCACATTATATATTATAGTATAATATATATATATATATAATAAAATATATTATATTAAAATATTATATAATAAATATATCTATAATTATAATTACTAATATATATAATATATTATATATATATATATATATATATACTATATATATATACTATAATATTATATTAATATATTATATATATATATATATTATATATTATTAATATAATAATATAAACATTTTTGCCCAGTAGTTCGAATTTTAGCTTGGAAGTCATTTAAAACTGAAGGCCTTATTATTTGTGATGTCTGACTCCTTTCCAGTCACTTCTGCTCTGTGGAACCAGGCCATTCTTTTGTTTTTTCAACTGTATTCTAATCTTACCCCTTTCAAGCCCACGACTGTGCACTATCATGATAGATTTGGTTTAGGCTATGGGTGGGTTTTTCTGTATTTCAATATTTTCCGCCCCTTCATTTGATTAAATCTCAAAACCAATTTTAAAACAATTGCTGTAGAATAATACATAATATATATAATAATATATATTATTATATCTCACTCACACATACGTTTATATAATTTTCTATATATCAATATTAACGAGAGAGCAGACGGGACAGAAAATGTGAAATTTAGTATTTGAAAAAGTCTTTACTACATTTATTTGAACTCTAGACAAGTACTTATCTGTACCACGAGAAAATATTAAAACACAAGCAGTCCAACCAGGTGATTTCATTCCTATTTACCTTCTTTTATTTTTATCTTTCCTACAACCGACTTTCTAGGGTCGATATTTTACACATGATCCATAAATTTTTTTTTTCTGCACGAAATTGATCATAAAATCTCAGCATAGATAGAGGTAAATAAGGTTATAATTAAAAAACACTCCTCTGCTGCAGTTTCAATCATACCATAATAACCTAGTGCTAAAATTATAATTACAAAACCAATTTCCAATTGTATATGGAATTTCAAATAATGAATTAAGAAACCATAAATAATTATCTAAGGCTTCAGCTATATAATTCCCCTTTCCATTACGGTTACACTTACAAACGTACAACCTATTAGACCCGTCCTAATTAAACTAGGATGGGGGGGGTACTTTGTGTTATAACCTCTTTTTAAAATAGGATGTGTGTAAATTGTTGGAGCCTCCCTTTTAAAGAATTGTGAGGTTGGAGGTTAGAATTCCTTCCTTAAATGTTTTTTTTTGAAATTTTAATCATGTTTATTGATCGTCTAAATTTAATTTATAAAATTAATAATTTAATTTTTTATTTTTGACATAATTGCTCCCTCCCCCTCCAACAACATTTAACTACTTCCAAACTAAAAGATTCGCTATGCCTATGTGGTAATTAGATATTCATTTAAAAAGTATTTATATTATTTATTTTATATTTTCATCTTCATTGAGCTTTTGTCGTTGAGTAGTGATTATAGTTTTAAAAAAATACCACAATTTTTATTTTACGTTTTTGTGGAGTATTCTCTTTGAATCTTGATTATACATACAATATGTGACAATCTTTGATTGAGGCATGTTGCTCGCACTGTCATTTATTTTCTAATATCAACAAAGCAGAATTCAGTCGAAAGAAAGATAAAGAAGTATGACCGCAAATCCAAAATGGTTAACGGAACCAAAATACCAGAAAAAATCTTCTCGACAAAGATTTAAAGATGCATATTTGATATATCCTTCTCCAATCTCAAAAGAGGCTTAAAATGTTTTTCAAAAAAATAGTAAACCTCTAAAACTTTAAGCCTTTTTTTCCTTTTACGAAAGAGAAGAAACAATATTACTCCTATTGTTTACATATCCGGATTTCAAACAACCGCTAACAATTACTCAAATTTTCCCCTCTTTCAAATATTCCCCTTTCCTCCCATCATAGAGTCATACACATGTCGTGAAGATATACCACGTTCTCCAAACATATACACCAATTTTGGGAAAAAATTATGTAGTTGCATTTCTAAGTCTTAAGGAGAAAGAAAAGGTTAAAAATATATATATTTGAACATAGAATTCAAAAATCTCTCAAAAATTTTAACAACACAATGAAAAAACTGCTTTTGGCTTTTGCATGCACTAAAAAATTAAATAATAATGTATAACTTAAAAATAAGGATCTATATTAAGCTTTTTGCAAATAGTATTTTTTTTTTTATTTACAACAAGGGTATTACAATACCTAACCCAAGTATATGCACACATACACATACACACATTATATCTATATATAATTATATATATTATATATTAAAGGAAAAATATATATATATATATATATATATATATATATATATTATATATATATATTATAATATAATTATATATAATATATATTCATAATTTAGCGATCGTGATCTTTTGAGATTTGTTTTGTTTACGATGGAATTAAAAGGCATAGATTGAAGCTTATTGCTGAAGGTTTTATGTCAAAGACAATTGTTCATGCATATATTTTAAAGTTATACTCTTTAAATGTTGCACGGATCATATTTGAGCCTCTTCCAGAAATACACGTGGAACAACGATGGACCATACAGACTGGTCAGTGTCGCCGAATACGGCGAGCATGTTGGCTTCTAAGCGTCGATGGGAGGAGCTATATCCTAAACAGTGAACTTACGTACCCCAAAGAAATAATCAATGCGGTGACATCGCACGATCTAAGACCGGCAATTCAGTCAAAACGTGAATTCATTGTCCACCAAAATGATTTTCAACTATCATTGTTTCTCGCGCTGCTTATGGCAAGTAGGCGCCGTCTGTTGAAGCCGTAGCCTCCGTGAGCTTTGGTTTCACAAGGACGGCGCTAAGCTATGCCAACAGCGCTAGAAACGAGGATGAGGCTATTGGGAATCTTTGGTGAGCAACTTGATTTCCGTTTTAGGTGTCGATCTTCAATTGGGAAAAAGTAATGAAAGGTGGAGTTATAGCAGGCAGAGAGGAGAAATAGTATTGAGAGAGATCTTTAGTGAAAAGTAGGAAACGGTGATTTCCGCAGAACCATGATAATTCCTTATGAGAATTATACGAAACGTGGTCATCATAAACAGCTGTTTTTGACTCCGGAAAGTCGAGAGGAAGGATCAGAGAGAAGGATAGATACCCTCTAAGAGGGAAGTTTGGAATACAGCTTTGTTCCCAGACTCTATTGAGTATACCAAATATGGATCTAGCCCACGAGAAGGATTCATCAAAATGTGCAGAAGGGAGACCAGTTATAGAGAGAGAAAGAAGATCCAGTAGAGCCCTCTACTCTCTCTCTCTCTCTCTCTCTCATCTCTCTCTCTCTCTCTCTCTTCGTTCTCTTCTCTCTCTCTCTCTCTCCTCTCCTCTCTCTCTAAGTGCGAGTACAGCTTAGTGTCAAAGGCTGTTTAACATGTTAAATCTTCAATATTAGGTCCTGCCAAAGAATGGAAAACTTTGAAATGAACTGAAGGTTAATGTAATACAACGAAAGTTTGAGAGGGTTAAAAGAAGTCCCTGATAATCGCACAGGCTGAAAGACCAAGTTTCCAGTAGGATGGGAAGGTCAAGCTGAAAGGCAAGAACTAATGGTTTACCAAGGCGGGTTGCGTTAGACGCACAGATTTGTGAACAAATGTGGAATTCCGCCAGGGACATATGGGATTCTTAGAGTGACCTCGAGGAGAGAGAGAAAGAGGAGGAGAGAGAGAGAGAGAGAAGAGAGAGAGAGAGAAGAGAGAGTGAAGGAGAAGAGAGGAGAGAGAGAGAGACGAGGAGCGCAATAACTTTTTTTACAATTTATTATTATGCATAAATGTGAGACGGAGGTATATATATTATAATATATTATATATATATTTATATCTATTATATATATATATATACATATATTTATATATATATTATTATACTATATATATATATTTGTATATAAGATGTAGTTGTTTGTATAATTATGTATATATATAATAGATTATATTTAATTTTTAGTTGAATGAATCATTTTTAGGTATACATATAATAATATATCTATAATCTAATAAAGCATAGATAGTCTGAATGAATTCAATTTTTGGGACACTGAAAGTAATATAATATATTATATAATGATAATATATACTTATATAATTTATATATAATAATTATATAAACAAATATTATATATATTAATATTTATATTATATAATATATATACTATAACCCACTGGTAGTATTGTCGGACGGTACGCGGTCCAAATGTACAATTCGTACACACCTACATATTTGCACATTCGAACACGAATGAGATATTCACTGATTTTACACTAAAAATGCATTATTACAATCAACTAAAATGTACATTACATATTAAAAATTATGCACCACTGTTCAAAGATATACCCCATAGGAATAGGTAGGAAAAGCTACAAAACCCTGTGAACATATATACGAAAAGATATAAAGGATAAATGGAGGCCATATACAACAGATGCTATATATTAAACAATCAGAAATGAAATCAAGGAGAAGGTTGCATAGAATATTTTGACCTATTAAGAATCTAATAAGGTTCTCTCTCTTCTCTCTCTCTCTTCTCTCTTCTCTCTCTTCTTTCTCTCTCTTCTTCTTCTCTTATTAGGGTCTATTATTCTCATTCTCTCTTTCTTTCCTTTACCATTTCCGCTCTATCTTTTCTCTCCCTCTATCACCTTACATTTCGCTCTTCTTCATTTATATTATACATACTATATATTATAATATATTATATATACATTCTATATAATATATATATATATTAATATTATAGTATATAAAATATTACTTTCCACTTACACTGTCCTCCTCACACTTTTCCATTATTCAACTCCCTCCCTCCTCTTTTCTCTTTTTTTCCTATATTTCTTTCACTCTTTCCCTCATATTATACTCCCTCATTTATCTTTTCACAGGAACTTCTATCTCTCTCTTTCCTTTCTCTCTCTCTTTCTCTCTCTCTCTCTCTCTCTCTCTTCTCTCTCTCTTCTCTCTATATTATTATTATATAATATACTATATATATTATAATTATATATATATATATTACTATTATATATAAATATATTATATCTATATATATACAGTGGTCTTCTAGGGGGGCCGGGGACCAATGGCCACCCCCGAATTTTTAGACACTAATTTTTAGGTATATGATCGTTAATCAATATAACGTTGCAGAGGTTAAATTCAATTTTTTAATTCGGAGACACTCAATCCATTATTAAAATTAAAATTGAAACATTCAGAGAAAATGGAAATTAGAATTTAAGCCGAGAATTTTTTGAAGAATGTGTAAAGGCATCTGAATCTGAACTGAGTATTGGAAATTGCTGTACGACGAATTAACAAATTCCAAAAATACAGATCGAACATTCCTACTTCCGACCCACAGATTATTAATCGCACCCATTTTATCCAGTTTGGAATGATTTAATACATCCAGCATTCGGGAGGGTTTTTAAATTCTTCAGTGCAAACTTTTCCATACGAACAGTGTTATAGTGCATCAAGAGAAGTAAAAAGATTGTGTAATATTTTCAAGGAACGATATCGAAACCCAACATGCAGATTTAGTAAGCGAATGGATTTTGGAGTTGAATGGCACACAGAACAGAGTCACCCAAAACGGAATAGACTGATAGTTTCTTGTTGATCGCAGTATCAAATTTCAGAAATAATTCTACATCTTGTTGCAATATAGGCAATTTTACCGTGTTTAATGTTCAGTAGAAGAGCTGAACCTACTAGAGAATTACTATTGGAGATGAAAGACTTACTTGACTTTCCCTCCTCTACATACATCGAAATATTGAAATATAAATTGAAGATGTTATCTCAGACTATTACGTCACTCCAGTAGGCAATTAAATATAACAAATTTAGGTAAGATGATTTTTTAGTAATTTATATCAATTCTTCATATTTTTTCTTAGGAATTTAATATTTTGTCCTCAATTTTATTATATACTATAATATAGTATAACAAACTATATATATGAATATATATATATATAATAATATATATATATATATATAAATTATAATAATATTATATCAGTGGAGGCTATTCCATAAAAAGATCATATTAGTAGGCGCTAATATATATATGACTATAATTATATTACATATAATATATATTATTAATAATATATAATATATATACTATATATTTATCTATATATATATTATATTACGATATTATAAATCATATAACATATAGTATATATATTATATTATCTATATTAATATATTATTATATTTTTAATATTCTATTATTATTATTATGATTATTATATATCCTTTTTTACTAATTATTATATATTATATATTATTATATTATTATTGATTATTATTATTTATTAATTTTATTATTATTTTATTTTTTTATTATTATTTATTTATTATCCATAATTATATTTTATTATTTTATTTTTCTATTATTATTGTTTTATTTTATTATGTATTTTATATATTATTATTATTTATTATTATTTTATTATTAATTTATTTATTATTATTATTAAAGTAATAATAATAAATAATAATATACTAAAGAACATTAATTAATAATGATATAATTATAATAATAACATAATTAATATATAATATTAAATAATAATAGTATGTAATATTAATTATTATTATTCTTATTATTATTATAATATTAATTATAATAATAATATTAATATATATATATAATAATTATAATAATAATTTAAATAATAATATAATAATAATATTTACTAATAATAATAAAATAATATAATATATAATAATAATCATAATAATAATAATATAAATAATAATATTTAACTATAATAATATAAGTAAACAAGAGGGAATTCTTCTACTAACATTGAACTTTATTGTTTTTTATGACAAGACGTAGGCCTTAAAGTTTTTTAAAATTAGATTTTGTTCCTTTGCATAAGTTGAAAGTATTTTTTCAATAAAAAAAAAATTTACTACTTCCATATTTGCACTATTTTATTATTTTATACATATATAAGTAACAGCATATAAAGTATGTTAATAATAATATTTATAACAAAGCAATGGACTTATAGATAAGACACTGATGCTGCTCCTTTTGATAGTATAAGAAATTGTCGTATATATATTATATACATTCTATATATATAGTATATATAGTATATATATATATATATCTATTATATATATTATATATATTACTATATATTATATATCATCTATAATATTATTATAATATAATATAGTATATTTATATATTATAAGGTACGATGTTTTTTTTTACGTCTGGCGACAGCGGTATGTTTTCCTGGCCTGCGTTATAGATCTATAGAGAAATTAAAATTCTTACGTACGCCGATAGGCAAGAGTTCACTCTTAGGATAGAGGGAGGATAATCCAAATTAGATTTAATTATATATAACCGTTATACTAAAGTAGTTGTTTTTTTTATTTTGTTTATTTAATAACTTAGTTCCTTTTTCTTCACTTTCATATAAAATTTTTACTAAGTTCCTGAAATCCGCTTAAATTAGTATATTTATTAAAAGACTGGAAATACTTGGGTAGGAGCTACATTACCTAGCTCACCTGTATACGACCCTTGATATATAATAATATATTATACTAATATATATATCTATATTAATATTATATAGTATAATATATTCTATATAATATTATATATATATATATATATATTTATATATATAAAGAACTAGTTTTTTGTTTGGCCCCCGAAAAAATTTCTGATATTAAATGTTATATATTATATATACTATATATTAATGATATATTATATACTATATACATTATATTAATATATATATAATATATATATATATAATTATATATACATATATATGAAAATATATACCTATAATATAATATTATTATATATATATATATTATTATAATATAATATCTATATATATATTATTTAATTATATACTATATAATATATATTATACTATATATATATATATTATATATATATAATAAGTATTATTGCGCGTAAATGTACAGCTGAGAGTATATAGTCATGTTGCATTTATAATATTAAGTATTATCTCGAAGTTTTAGCGAAGAGTATAGGTAAATGTAATAGACGCAATTGTATGTTTTTGATTTCTTTCAAACAAACAAATTACACGTGTTATTATGATGGTAGGTGGCCAACACCATAGTGGGGGGAACCGGGTGCCGGTGTTGCATCCAGCTGTGTTAATTTTGCGCGTAGTGTGTCGCGGTGTGGTGCGTGGTGCGATTCATTTTGTGCGGTTCGGTTGACGGCTCGCCCCGTGAGTGCCCGTGCGCACATAAATTAGTGTACCGGGTTACGGTGCGGTTTGCGGACCTGCGGCAAGACGAAAATGACTTTTAAGTGATTTGCGTGGTGGTGGCGTTATCTAGGATAGCGGTTGCCGTGCGGCAAATGCCGGGCTGGCCAAACACTCAAATATGAGGCCAATGTAGCGTATGACACTAAGGAATGTTTCAACAAGGATGTAGCATCAGCGATGACAATGCTATTGATTGGTTTTATTTTTATCAGGATAAAAATTGAATGCATTTGTGTTTTATTTTTAATGCTACCTTATGTGACTGGGTTATGTATGCACTCAGGAGCATTATTCTTTTGGTGTGTTTTACAAGATATCTGTATATTCCACAATAATAATTTAGTATACTATTGCAGGTAATTTGTATAGAGACTTTGTTTGTTAATATGTTAATCCTTGTAAGGTCATTTTTTGCTTGTTGCTTATATATAACGATTACATGTATTAGAGCATAGGGATTGCTGATAAGCAATTTTCTGGACATTCCAATAAGCCACTCAGCGTTTCATTTTATATTTTTCTTTCGAGAATATTTCCTTTAAATCAAAATAAAAGACGACGTCTTTACAGTGTTAATTTAAATATACCTGAATGATAATTTACACGCACATACAACCAAATTCTCTCTCTCTCCTCTCTCTCCTCCTCCTCTCTCCTCTCTCTCGTACTTCAACTATCTCCTAGTCTTCTCTCGCTCTTCGTTCTCTATCTCTCTCCTCTCTCTCTCTCTTTCCTCTCTCCTCTCTCTCTCTCTCTCTCTTCCTCCTCTCTCTCTCTCTCTCTCTTCTCTCTTCTCTCAAATTAACAGTTAGTGAGACGATAAACACAGCTCGGAGTACTAGGGGATTTTCCAATCTAAATAATCCGCTCCGCCCCATTCATTCGATCTGTATCTCTTTGGGACGTTACAATTAGGTAATGGGTGTGTACCACGATGGGGCTTAGTGCTACAAAACGCTGCTTTGATTAGACACAGGTGGAATCTCATTAACTTCTGTGCATTAGTGGGTCTTCTTTTTTTTTAATATTGGTTACATCGATAAGCACGCCCTCTTCTTTTGCAGATCTCCTGCTTGTTTCTAACGAACTAAGTTATTTAGAAGCTCCTACAGAATTATACTTGTTCCTCTTATATTATTATGTATTGTATTGTTATTTATATTATTTATCTATATATTGTATCTATATTCTATCCATCATCAATTTTCTTGCAAAGAATTCGTGGTATAAGACGGTTTGATAATAAAAAAAGACTAATGTTTAAATCTGATTTTTTTTACCCTGTGGTTAAGCTCTTGTAGTATATATAGATATATATAATATTTATACTATATAATATATATAGATTCATTATATATATATATATATCTACTTAATATATACTATATAATATATCATTATCTATTATATATATTATATATATAATAATTATTATACTATTAATATTATATATACGACTAAATTCTTCTTTCTGTGTCGGTTATGTTTGTCTATTCTGTTTGTGTATTCTATTACATCTGTTTTAAAGTCTTTTTTTCACAATGTGGTTAAGCAGACTTACCTATCTACGACTAATTCGTCTGTTCTGTGTCTGTTGTGTTTTTCTGTTCTGTTTAGTTATCTTCTAACAGCACTAACTATCTAATCTCCAAATAAGAGAATATTCTCTCGTCTTGCTTTACTCTGAAATCATAATTTTTTGGTGATTTCAATATTCTCCAATACGTTTCCCTTACTTTTCGAGATAGGTTTCTTCTAGTTTTCGCTA
>JABUQX010051447.1:0-27500 GCA_015478945.1 Trachelipus rathkii | reverse complement strand
GTTAATTTTTATTACGTTCTTTGGAAGTTTTATTAATATATGAAAAATAAATAATTAAACCTATGAAGAGAAAATAAGTTATTCATATTTACAGTATTTCAAAGTAATAATTTAATTCTTTCTTTATTTTTATTTTATTAAGTTTTTTTAACAATTTACTTAAATTATTAAACTTATTGTGCTAAAAAAATGTTCAAGATGTTCTTCAATTATTAATTATAGTTATTTTTTCTTTATGGATATTAAACAATTACATTAAACAAGAGAATAGAAATATTGTCAACCAGTGTGGTTAAATTCAATAACACTTCGAGTACAAATATTATTTTGATTTAATTTGACTAGGTCTGGTACTTATACTTATGATTTAGCAGTTAGTTTGTTTAGGTTTAGGTTAGTTGTGGTGTTAGGTAGTAGTTAGTTTAGTTAAGGTAAATTAAGTTAGAAGTTACATAGGTTATATATGTGTGTATGGTTATATTGCACTATAGATTAGAAAGTTCAATTTTGGTTAAAAATAAAATGATATTATGTCACGTTCGTGTGCTATTATAATTCAATATGCATTTTGTGAACAAAAAATGACGGTGAAAATACGTGGAGTGTTTTAAAATATAAAACTAAAAACAAAAAGGAATGAACTGAAAGATGATTGATTCATATATTTGTGAGTAGTAGGCGTGGAGTAAAAGAAATGAAGAAAAAATTATTGAATAATATTAAAGAATGCAATTTTTATATAGACTCGTTCGATATATAAACATATAATAATAGCTATATTATATATTATATAATTATATAAATTTATATATTATATATTTATTATATGAATTATTATATATACCAAGTATTATATATATATATATAATATATTATAATATATACATTTCCCTTTAAAAGGTCGTACATTAAAAATGTTTATCGAAATATCGCTGCACCCTACATGTCTAACCATACCAGTGACCTTATTTTAGTTTCTATTACGGTATCCTCCTCAAGTTGATATAATATTTTATATGATAATTTGTTAGAATTTTTTTATGGAATTTATATTAGTGTCCTTCTTACTCCTCCCTTTTCCATTAACCAACCCTGAAATAGCCAAAAGAATAGTTAGAAATTTAGAACACAAGGTACTTGAAGGTAGTGTTAAAAAATAAAAAAATATGGAAACCATTTTCGCATCGAAAAGTTGATAATCGAAAAAAATCGATACATCGTTCGTTCGATATATATCGGTTAAATCCTTTTAAGCGTAAAGTCTACTATATATATATATATTATTAATATTATTAATATATAATATAGTTATTATATATATATAAATGATTATATATATAATATAATATGAAATATATATCAGGAGTAAGTTTATATTTTGAAATTAAAACTTCAACTCCATTACTTTGTCACCATTAATGGAATTTTTTTTCCAAACATTTTAAAAATAATATAAGTGGTAAAATTTAACTAAAATTGATGAATAGAGAAAAACGTAAGATTTATTTACACGCCATTATACATATATTATATATATAATATATATTTATTTAATTATTATATATATATTTATTTTTAAAAAATATATATCTTGATTCCTATATTATAATATAATATATTATATCATATATAATATATATATTATATATATATATATGTATATATATATATATATAATATTAATATATATTAATATATATAGTTTAGTATATATATATTATATATTATATGTTTATTATGTTTATATATATTATATATAATATATATATATTGAAATATATATATATATATATATATTATTATAATATATATATTATATTATATTATAATATTGTAATAAAAAAAAGAGGGACTGTATTAGTGGAGAGAGGGAGTTTGATTATGATATATCTTTATTTTATTTAAATCGTTGTCTTATTATCGATTAATAACCTGAAACACCTTTAATCGAAACCAGTAAAAACGTATTAGTGTAACCTGAGAAAATAATCGATCAAAAATATATCGAATTATATCAAAACTTATGAAATGCTTGTTACAAATCTCGATGAATTACTGATATTCCTTTGTTCACCCTTTTTAACCTTAAAAGTTCAAATCAATAAATGGACAGAGAAAACACCTTACAAGATTTTCTTTATATATATTTAACAAACATTTAAATCAGCATAAACATCCTACTTAGTTTTAAATCATTATTAACACATTTCCAATATCGATATTTAATATCAACCCCAAATCCAAAATTAAAAGCAAAACATCCTACTTAGTTTTAAATCATTATCGGCATATTTCAAATATCGACATCCAATATCGATATTTAGCACTAAATCCTAAACCTAAAATTAACCTAAATTCATATAAAATAATAAATCACGTTTAATGTTCCTTGTAGGCGGCACGAATTCACATCACTTGTTCAACTCTCATTTCCGATTGGCAACCCGGCAATGTTCATGAGACCTGCGTTAATTATTTAGCACAGAAGTTTAGTAAACAATGAAATGAGAACTGTGACCTGTTAATTTTTCAAAACACAATCGTAAAAAATCAACAATTTTTTTTTGTAAATAGAAAAAGTCACGTATTAGTAAATCCAAATGTCAAACTTTAAATAGGCAAGGTTACTTACTAACCAACCCGTATAACTTTATACTTAACACCATTAATATTCCAAAATGAGAGAGGCTTCACAATTTTAATTTGCAATCGAATTCAAATTACATCTTAACTCCAGGCAGGCAAGAAGGACACTGATTCAACTTTTTTCCTTTTCCGAGTCAATTGAGCTTGGCAGTAAACACAAGGATTAACATCTTTTTTTTCTTCCTTACGAATTTTCATCTATATAAATTCCTGTTTATTGGTCGGTCTCCAGGCTTAATCTTTAAGCTTAGTCCTTAGACTCAGTCCCTAGACTTGGCTAGATTCGGCTCCTAGATTCGGGTCCCGTTTTTTTCCACGGGATCCTTTTGTTAATAGTTTCCTTAATCCTACCATCCTTTTAAGTTCTGAGCACCGACCGATCTTAGTGAGATGTCTGAGAGAATCTATTTTTTTTATACTATTAATATAATTATAATAATATATTATATATAATAATATTTATTAATTTTATATATATATATATATAATAATTATAATTATATATATATATATAATATATTATTTATATATATATTATATATTATATAATATATATATTAATATTATATATATATTTTATAATTATATACTATTATTTTTCTATCACACCTTTATAATCTATATATCAAATATTATTTATTTCTTGTTTATATATATTATATATATATATATATATATATATATATATTATATATATATATATATAATTATATAATAATTATATTATATACGGGTTTATATGGACGTAAGACTAGTTCAATTGTCATCTTTCACATTCTCTGCCATACGATTCTTCTCCCTCACCTTTATAAGCAAATCTTTAAATAAACCAAATTCACACCTGTATTGCTGAAGTATTAACATCAAATTTCTTGAATATTGGAGTAGTTTCTGCATATAATTGGTTTCCAATGGCAATATTAGCAATATCAGGTGCATCATAATTCTCTTACCGTGTTATGTAGGCAAATAATCTTGCATGGTCAGCCTTGAATGATGTTCCAATTCATCTGTTTTGTGTATTACTTCTTAAAAGTAGGAAGTTTGAGAAACATGATGTTACTTATCCCATATGAGTTAGCTTCATTTTAAAATTTAGCAATCATCAGCACACAAATAGTGAAAATCACAATAGTTTTCATAAAATTGCGTTGATGTTTTAGGCATTCAATTCTGAATTAACGCCAGCTTAACATTCAACCCTCTTATGCCTAATGTGGCAGAGATTATACAAGTTGCTAGAACCCATATTATATATATAATATATTTAATATATGATATAATATATATATATTATATATATATAAATCATATATATAATATATAATATTATATATATATTAATAAATTACTATTTAATATATTTATATATATATATATAATATTATATATATATTATTAATGTAATATAATAATATGAATTGGTTTCAGTAAATTTAAAAAAGGAACGATCTCAATTCCTGGAAATATTAGCGGTTGAAAACGACAGAAATACCACTTAAGTCAAACTAAGACACACAGAGGCAATCCCTCCTACTTCGTATATTTCGCATGATGAAGAACCATAGCGATGATTCTTGGTGCGCCGAAGATATCGAATCCAGTTTCGGAGCTGGGTTTCAGTAGTTGACATCATAAATCACATTGGTAGTTACGTCTGACATCAACTATGATTTTGACTGAGAAAAAAGAACGGTACATTTACTGAACCTATAATTTTTGAAGATGCTACACTTAAAGAGAAATTCAATTGAATGGATTGGATACTATTACCTTTGGCTGACATACTCCAGTCGCCTAAAGGGGAGCATTTTGCAAGTTTTTTTATTTTTATTTCCACCAAATAAGAGTTCGGTCAGAGGGGTTTCCTAGGCTCTTTAATAATAAATCCTTTCACTAAATCAAAATTTCATGCAGTTGTAAATGGACATACAAACACAGAGTGCATTTAAAATCTGTGTGACGCTGCAAGATTTTCCTACAGGGCTGCCGGTAGACATCACAATTAACGTCAGCGTTCAAGAAAATCATATAGAAAAATAAATAAAAATATTATCCTCATATACTTTTCATTGTGACTTTTCTTCGACGATTACCGTCGGGTAAGCATCATGATGAGGGAGGTTGCAAGATTGCGCGCTCGCTTACTATTGATCCGGGAATCAGTCATGAAAAACCACTTTGAAAGAGGAAAACAAATCCCACATACCAATCAGTCAGATTCAGATGAATCATTTCTCTATTGAGTACTACTTATAAAGAAAGCATCGTTATAAGTGTAAAGAAAGCTGCGCGTATAGCTTACTAAATAGTATATATTATAATATATAATAAATATATATAGTATATAAATATATATTATATTTATAATTAATATAATTATTATTATATATATATATATTATTATATATATATATATATATATAATATATTATATATATTTTTCTGGGAACAGGCTCAATTATCTTATAGTTTTGTCTATTTCACAAGAGTCGATAGTCAAAAGGAATTTTATTTCTTTGAGAAACTGAAAGCGCTTGACGCACAAAACAAATTACGAACTATTGACATTTTTCAATTACCGAAACATAGATCCCGAGAACATGCGTGGTTGGTTTCATGCGTTCCACATTGTCTTCAAAAAGGAGGTTCAAGTATATTGCGAAATTATAAAAAAGCATTGTTCTTTCATTCTTCAAACAAAAAATTTAGTTAGTAAATTTGTCTAACACAATACCAGAAATCGCAAATAACTGTGTACTATCAAGACTTATACCTTTTTTTTCGCGAAAGTCGGTCTTGCCGAGAAACATTAATGCCAAACATTCCCAGCCCTATTCCAATAAGATAGCACTGAACAACAAAAGTTGCATGCAGTGGTTAAGGAGTCAGTTTGTTGGCGAATGATTGCATTCCCTCTTTCTCTTCTTCTCTTCTCTTCTTGTCCTATGTCTTTTGCCTGTGATTACAATTGCATTGGTGCTGGCTTCTGAAATCTATGACGTAAGAAGGCATGGTGGCCCCGATGGCATATCCTCCCGGTTTGAGGAGTGTGCTCCGTGCTGACCCTCCGCCCCTCATTCAACTATATATCTCTATGCCTCGATATAACTAGCACTTCCCTCAGTTGAAGCGCGCATATGCAACTATTCCTGAAAAAGGAAAGCCGCTCTGATTCCTTCTAAACTATCGCCCCATATGCTCTTTTGTATTCTATCTAAGATTTTTGAACCCTTCTCAACTCTCACTTCTAAGACCATCTGGATCTCATTCTCTTCCTTTCCGATCGCCAGTACGGCTTTCGGCGCTCGAGTCTACTGGCAATATACTTTCCTATTTAGCAGATTTATGTTTTCCGCCCTTGGAACACGGAGACTTGCTTAGGTGGCGCTTCAATACCAAATGATTGACCGGTGTATGCACGCTATCACTGCTCTCCAAACTCCCCTCCTTTGCGGTTTCCTCCTTCTTCTTTCTTACTTATGTCTTAGCTTCTTTCAAATCGACAATCTTCAGCTTGATTATGGGCGACTCTTCTTTTTCTGAAATAGCTGATTTCTCATGTACTGTCTTGCTCTACTTTTCCTCTTTTCATTATTGATCTTCTCACCTGCACATACAACTCTATCCACTCATATCGATGATCTCACCTTCATTCTTCCCTTTCAATTCTCTCTTTCTTTTACTTTCTAGAATTGCCTCTGTCTTAACCTTTCCGATTATCTACGTCGATTGGACAGCATTTCCAGTAGGGCTCGCTCAACTTGGAAATTTATTCTTTTAAAAAAACTACACCCTGGAAAATGTCCCTCTCTAAAACATATTTCAACTTTCCTTTCTCTTTCGACGTTCTCTCGTCTCTCCTTTTGCAATATAAACATTCTTGGCCTTAATAAAAAAAATGTCTTTGGAACCTCACATCAAACTTGCCTGGGCGCCTCAAAAAACGGTTCTTTTGAGACTGCCGTAACTTTTTTTCTTCTCTGCAGTTGCTCCAGCTATACAAGGGTCTCATCCGCACTTGTATGGAGAACTGCTCTCATATCTGGGGTGGGGTCTCTGGTTTCACCCGGCTTTTGATAGGGTCATCAAAGGCCAAAAGATTATAAACTCCCTTGACTTTCTAAGTTCACTGACCCTCTGTCTATTTGCGCGCATGTACGTGTTTATTCTTTCTATAGTACCTTCAGCAATGCTCGAAGATCTATTCCACTCGCCGTACCACCCCTTTACTACGGTCCACGACAGCACAATTCCATGTGTCTTACATGAGGTTTGTGTGATATTAGACTCCAGACTTGTTTGCTGCGTGCTTCCTTCTTGCTGCACCTGCAACTCGTCTGTGATTCTCTTCCTTTTCTGTGTTCCTATTCAATTAATACTCCTCCTTTAAACCTGCGTATGTGCTAATCTGCGTAATTTGCTTAGAATGCATATTTGAGAGATTCGGCCCCCCCCTTAAAAGGCACAACACTGAGCCGCGGTGTAAGTGGAAAAAAATAAATAAATAAAAAAAAAAAAAAAAAAAAAAAAAAAAAAAAAAAAAAACATTAGAAATCCTTTCCCTTGAATACTCCCACAAAGAAAAGAGCTTTTCGTTGCATTCAGCGGCTGGTAATCTTCATTCCAATCATGCTTATTAATATTGATCTTATATCCGAAGTACTTCTCATGTAGTAGCCAGTTGTAAAGCTCTCAATCCAACTGCATATCTCAAACCTCGCAGCACAATCAACATATTGTGGAAAGAAGAAAGATGAAGGAAAAAATCACTGATGAAGTGTTAACAAAAGCTAATCAAATCGCGCAACTAGACTTATCTGATCATATACCTTGATATTTTGGTAGCAAGCTGCACGTCACAACTACCAGCAACAAAGTCCTACTGGTTCTGGAGAGGATCCTAATAATCTGTATCTAATTCTATACCTCTTCTTTAGAAATTACGTTTCTACGAAATACACCTGCTTATGCATGACATAAATCTACTTCCTTTCACATTGGCTACTCATAAAATCGATGAGTTAAAGGAAAAGACATCTCCATTTTATAGCTTTTACCACTTAGAATGCATAGGGAAGAAGAGCTAGAACTTTGTACAAAATTTGATAAGGACAAAGAACTGAGTAGTGAAAACGAAAAATCTTGTTTCCAATCTTAAAGAACTGAACCTTTACTTTCGTCGAGAAAAAGGCTTTGATATATTTACTCGACAGCATGCACCACCAAGTACAGTAGAACACTCTTCAGTAACTTTGGCGAACGGAATCAGATTGCTGCGAATACTATGAAGACAACAGTGGTTAACGACTGAATATAATAATTGAACACAAACATTTTGTTACATTATGATTATTTATGCAATCATTGCTTTATGAAATAGCGTTGAACCCCCCTTTTACCCCCCCCCCTTTTTTTTAATATTATCATTTTTCAGGTCCTCTATATTGTGAATTTTCTCCATCATTGGATATGTATTTGATATTCTATTGTTTTAATAAAATATGTTTCTTATATTTTCGATTTTCTTCTGCTTACAAAATTTTTCTTATTTTTATGCTTTATTTCTTATATAGAATAAATATAATATATTATATATTTATTATATATTAATATATATTATATATATATAATCTATATATATATATTATATATTATATTATATTAATACTATATATATAATTACTATATATTATTATATATATAATAATATATATAAATATATATTATATATATCAAAGATATATATATATATATATATTATAATTATATAATATATAATAGATTAATATTATATAATTATATATAATTATATATATATATTATATATTATATAATATAATATTATATATATTATAATATTGTTATATATATATATATAATTATATATATATATAGATAGTTATATATATATATATGTATAATATATATAAATTTTAAAGGCTGCCCCCCCCTCTTGAATCTGCACCACCATTTCGGTCCGTTTTTTTTCATCGGGTATCCTTTTCCTAATATTCCCTTACTGTTTCCTTAGTCCTGAGCACCGACACTTTGATCTTAGTGAGATGTCTTAACGAATCTAATCTTTTTAAAAAACTAACCTTTTTCATCATAGTTCAGAATTCATTTAGTTGGTCTCCTGTTTCCTTACATTCCTCCCTTCCTCAAGTTTGGGAACCAAACTTAAAAGAAGGAAGGAAAAAAAAAATTATATGCGTCACAAAAAGAGGAAAAGAAACAACATTAGATTATATATATATATATATATCTATATATATATATTATAGCAAGAATAACCCAAACATATTTAAACAATTTGAAAAAAAATTAATACGACCAGTTCGAGTAAGACAGCAGCTTCCATTT
Organism: Trachelipus rathkii; assembly: GCA_015478945.1. Classification (NCBI taxonomy): domain Eukaryota; kingdom Metazoa; phylum Arthropoda; class Malacostraca; order Isopoda; family Trachelipodidae; genus Trachelipus; species Trachelipus rathkii. The sequence goes on along the minus strand of JABUQX010051447.1, from coordinate 18,488 downwards.
TCAATGTCTGAAACATAATGATAATTATACAAAATAAATAGTATAAAATTAAAATTAAAATAAATAATATTAAACTTATTGATAGAGAATGATTAAAGTATAGACTTGAAAAAAGTTCACGAATTTGACAAAATTTCACTTCAGTATTTAAGCTATTAGAATATAAATTTTCATTTAACTTTGGGGGGTTAAGATGCTAAATATATAAAGATCAAACAAAAAGAAATCAGGTTCCTCACTTGGGCTCATGTATACTAAAATTATGTATTCCTGTAAATCACTAGACTCCAAACCTATTTCTCTACTCACTTTGAAAATCAATTATTTTCAGCCCCCCAATTTTTTTACTTTACCAAAACAAAAAAATAAAAATGAATAAATTAATATTAATATATATATATATAATATATATTTATATAGATTATAAATATAATTAGAATATATATCTTATATAATTTATTATTTGTATATATATGATTATAACATATATTATACTTATTATATTATAGTATATTTATATATATATATATATATATTAAAATATATATATAATTATTATTATATATACGTCATATTATATATTATATTATTATAATACTATATATATATATCTAAACTATACTATATAAAATATACTATTATAAAGAAATATGAACTAAATACTAAATACTTCACCCCCCCCATTTTTTCTAGGCCCCTTACCAACTCTGTTTCTAGATTCTATAACCTCTTCTCTGAATTACGGATTTTTCTTGAAAGTACACCTCTATGCATGACATTCTACATCCTGTCACATGCTACTAATACAATCATGAGTTAAGAAAGACAGCTTCATTTTATAAGCTTTAACCACTTAAGCATAGAGAGAAGCTAGAACTTGTGGACAAAATTTGCGAAGACAGAAACTGCAGTATGAAGAAACTAAAAATCTTGTTTCTCCAGTCTACATGGCGACTGACCTTCTTCCGTCGGACGGAAAAAGCTTGATGATATTACTCACAGCCATTGCACCATCAGTACAGCACTAAGAACACTCTTTCAGTACTTTGCAAAGGCATCAAGACTTGCTGCGAAGAATACTATGGAAGACACAGTTAACGGACGGATATAATAAGTGAAACACAGAATTTGTGTTTGGACACATACTTAATGATATTTTATTCAAACAACTTATTTTTGCCGTTCACCTAGAAAATATATATTTGATAGTATTCAAATTTGCACTCCTGCTCTATATTGTGATTTTCCATCATTTGATATTGTATTTAAGAGGCTATTTGTTAATAAAATAATTTTTTTTTAATTCTTAGTCACAATCTATCCATTCAAATGTCTAAGTGTTATGCTTTCTTCTTATATTATATATATAGTATATATATAATTATATATATATAATATATATTATATATATATATATATATATATATATAATTATATATATATATTATATATATTTAATATATAATATAAAAAGTATTATATATTATATATATATATATAATATTATTTATATATATTATATATATATATTAATATTTTATATTATATATATATTATATATATTATATATTATAATAATACTATAATATTAATATATATATTATAATAGTATATATATATCATATATAATATATAGATATATATTTATATAATTATATATATAAATAATATATATATATATATTAAATATAATATAATATATAATATATATATATATATATATATATACTATATATATATATATATAAATATCTAATATAATATATATAATTAAATATATATATATATATTATATTTTATTAATATTATATTATATAAATTTAAGCTGCCCCCCCTTGCTTGGAAGCTGGCGACGCCCATGTTCGGCTCCCGTTTTTTTTCCACGGGATCTTTCTTAATAGCTTTCCTTAATCCTTACCATCCTTTAAGTCCTGAGACCACCGATCTTAGTGAGATGTCTGAGAGAATCTAACCTTTTTAAAAAACTAACCTTTTTCATCACAGCTCAGAATCCATTTAGGTTGGTTATCATTCTTAGTATAATATATATATTAATATTATTTATATATCTATATATATATAAATATTATATTAATAATATATATTATATATATATATATATATAATATTTTATATATATATATATATTATATATAAAATATATATATATAATATATATATATATATAAATATGCAGAATTAACCAAAACATATTTAAACATTAATGAAGAACGTTCACCTTACTAGTTTCGGGTAAGACAGCAGCTTCCCATTTTCAAGGTTGATAACATAATGATAAGATTTATACAAAATAAATAGTATAAAATTAAAATTAAAATAAATAATATTAAACTTATTGATAGAGAATGATTAAAGTACAGACTTGAAAAAAGTTCACGAATAAGACAAAATTTCACTTCAGCAGTTTAAGCTAATTAATATTTTAAATTTTCATTATTGGGTTTAAGATAGCCACAATATATAGATTTCAACAAAAAAGATACAGGTTCTCACTTGGCTGTATACTAAAACTGTCCTTGTAATCATAGCTCTCAAACCTATTTGTTACTGCCCACTTTGAAAATCAATTATTTTGCAGCGCCCCAATTTTTTTACTTTACCAAAACTTAAAAAACCACAATTCATATATATATATAATATATATTATATATAGATAATATATATTATATATATATATATATAGTATATATTATATATATATATATATAATATATATAATATACCATATATATAATATATATAATATAATTATTTTAAAATAATTATTTTCAAATATATATATACTATAATATATATAATATATATATATATATATATAAAATATATAAAATGAAATATGAACTAAAATACTTAAATGAACTCACCACCTCCCGATTTTTTCTAGCTTTACCGCCCCCTTCTTAGGACTCCACTGCCACAAGGGCTATATCGCCCACTAGAGAAACACTCTTGTCATATGATGTATTTTCCGGATGAGACATGAGCCATTATAGCTGAAATGGAGTATGCATGAAGATGATTTGGCGTTCAATAAATGACTATACTCTCTATGTTCTGCAATACGATGGAAAAGTTTCTAATAGTCTTTCCTACGTAGGGCAGCACAGTCACACATTATACTTTTATAAAGTGTACTGGGGCAAAACACGAAGGAATAGTTAGTTCTATCTTGAATTCTAAAATAACCTCAATTTCATTTGACTGAGAAATTTAAATTATCATTTTAACTGCGGAAAGTTTAGTTTAAGATAAATCAATTTTACGTCAGATTTTGCAACTATTCTTCCCAAAAATATATAATATATATATAATATATATATATATAATATATATCGATATATATATATATAATATCTATAATATATATATATTATATATAATATCATCATTATAAAATATATATATATATCGGTATATAATAGTATAATATAATTATATAATATATATATGATATATAATATATATATATATATACAATATAATATATAATATATATAATATATATATTATAATATATAATAATTATATAATATATATATATACATATATATATATATATTCATACGTATCATAATATATAATATAAATATAATTATATATATTGATATATATATTATAAAATATATAAAGTATATATATATACTTAATATAATATAGCGCGGTTTACGAGGCAAGCACAGGAGGAAGGCTCCCTCTTAAAAAAGCAAAGGCAAATAAAATCAGATCTATTGTAAGAAAATAATTAAATTATTAATTATGCTATTAGAAACTAATGTCTAAAAGTTGACACACTGCACGCTAATTTTAACATAAAAATCATTATTTTCTTCCAAAACATTATTTTCATAAGGATACATACTTACTGGAGGAATTCCGATGCCTCCGTAAAGAGCTAATTTAATGGCTTCAAAACACTGGTTCATAGCAACGTAAAAAGAAACCTATTATTATTGTTATTTAAGATTGTTTTCCACAAGCCCCTCTCGACAAACTCATAAATGACTCCTCCCAAATATTGCAACACTTTCATCAATAGGTCTAGTTTGCAATAAATATGGGGTGAAACAATAATAAAATAAAGAAAAACTAATTTTTTTAAAATTAAACTCAAATAATTATCTATTTAATATTATATATATATTATATATTATAAATAATATATATATATTATATAATATATATATAATGATAATATATATATATATATATATATATAATATAATATATTATATATATATATATATAGAGGAAGAAAAAAGTCTAAGATATTAAGAAGAATCAGTATTATCAAGCCATTATGAGAGAAACATTTATGAAATAATTGATAATATAATCATTCAGCCCCAAACTTTTGAACAACATATTCATTCGTTGGAAAAGGTTTTCACTAAGGGGCTCCCAAAAAAACCAAAAGTTTTTCCTTATGAAGGGAACGCCTTAGAATTCTTTAATGGCCACAAATGTATCTTCTTGAACAGATCATTTTTACGTATGAATTAACCGTATATTAAATGACCAAACAACATGCTATCTTCTTTCGAACTAAAAACATTCAAAACCTATTTTAAAACCACGTAGAGAATGTTTCAATGTTGGTTCACTGAATATTTATAGACTTTATAGTTGATCACCACACTTCCAGCAACACACGGCATCTGTTGAAAATGTTTTCTTCTTTCCTAATATCGGATAAAGACATCCCTCCGATGCACGGATGAGCAGGCAGACTGTCAAAAGAGTCCAGCAGACTTCAACATTTGGTTACTTTCCAATAGAAACAAACTTTTAAGTAAAATTATTAAATCTATCTTCCTGATATGAAACAATATTTAAATAAGTTCGCAAAGAAAAGAAGGAGAATGATCTTTTTCAAGTAGGCTTATATTTGAGTACTTACACCACTTTTATCCCATTTTCATAATATAATAATATATATATATAATATTATATAGTATATATATATATAGTATAATTAATATAATTATACTATTATATATATATTATATATATTATATATATTATTATAATATATATAATATTATATTATAATATATATATTTAATGAAAAAAAAGTACATTTTTTACCTATTGTACTGTTTATTTTATTAAATCATTGAACTTTAAAACTGTTTTTTTTTTTTTAACCTTATAATGCGGAGGCCCTGTGAACCAATCTGGTCCTATATATAAATTTACCTTTCTCAGCAATGAACGAAATATTAAAACATTTTATATTTGGTATTATAAGTAAATCATATGAATAAAATTAATAACCTCTACTTATCCTATTCTAAATTTTTTAACCATATATAATTTCCTTCTATAATTATTACACCAAATCACTTAAATACAGAAGGACCAATATTCTCGGGGGAAACGGAAAGGAGCAGCGTACAACCCAAATCGTAAATCCAAAAATTTTTTCACATCAGCATCAATAAATTAACCAAGGCAAAATCTTCTCTGTCGTTAGAAATCGAGCCGACAGTAAGCTCGAATACTTGTTAAATATATCCAAAAAAGATATAACAACATAAAATGTTCATAAATTCACAATAGCAATTAAACAAGTATAAGTTTCTATTATTTTTAAATGACACTTTACGTTAAATAAATAATCTGTGACCAGTTTCTTTCTCATTAAATTTTAAGCAACCTTAAATATTGTCTTGCACTCTAAATTTATTTGTCCGAAACTACACAATTTAGCTAAATAGGTAAAACTTAAGCAACCGTCACTATTCCAGGCTGATTTTTAAAAAACAGTAAAACACTATACAAGTTTAAATATCCTTTGTTACACTTGAACTCACTAAATATAGTAATTTGTTGACATAATTTAATATCCGTCCTACCAAATTTCACCTCTGTGTTAATAAAACCGAATCACTTGAAAAACTGCTTCTTATCGAACGCGACTCTCAACTAATTATACCTACGAGATTAGTAAGTCTAAGTATCCGCCCCAAGTTGCCACCCTAAAACAATTAAAATATTTCTATTTTCATAATTCACAACCTTTAGCTATAACGAAATCTATGAAAATAAATAACAATTAACTGTTAAGCTTTTACCACCTTACCGAATTTAATCGGGAATTTTCTTTCTGTTCTCTCGTATCTTTACAACGGATTAACCTATCTTCCGCAGTAATATTCTCCTCTATGTCTTCCCTTTATGAGATTCTGAGCAATCTAATTTCTCACAACTATATTTTATCGACTTACCTTTCCAATAGACTTAGTTGGTCCAGATATAATTAAGGATAGGAATGAGTTAATCATTAGAATGTATTATTATACAGGAAACGGACCAAACTAAATTCTTAAAAGATTAAAAAAATCAGATCAATTCCGCAAGACAGCTGGAGTCTTGAAAAGAGTTGAATTGTTCAACATCACAATGATTGCCGCAGAGATCACAATCGGAAGACAACTAGAATATTGGAGAAAAAGATCAAAAGTCGTTTAAACAATTTAATTAGCCAGGCAAGGAAGTTTGTGAAACCCGAGAATAATCGGGCAGAGCCTGAGCTGGGTAGCCGGTACATCAAGCTTTGTCATAGGAAATCTGCAGGATCGACTCGTGCAAGTTGAATGGGATCTATGAGATTGCCAGCAAAAGACGATAACGGTCACTTAGGGATGTAAACTCTACGGGAGGCAGCAAGTGGTCGACTGAGATTGACATCCGAAAGGAGAATCCAAACGAGGAACGAAAACAGTGTGATCTTACTAGGTGACAGTTTAAATGCGGCCTTGGGTGGTAAAAGGGTTTTGTTGTTTTTTTATTTAATATTTAGTGTCTAAATAATTGAAATTGACATTGATACATAAGGATGATATATTACTTACACGGGCCTTTGTGAACAATTGTTTACGGATTCTTATCTATCATGAGAACAGTTAACTCAAGTTGATAATGTTAAGAAAATTCTAGATGAACTTCAATTAATGACTTTCTATCGAAGATAAATTTTTTATATTTTTTAAACAATTGATTATAATTTACAAAGCTGAGTGAGAGATGAAGCATTTATGCTTAAGTTCGTGGGGGTGCAAAATTATATTAGAAAACGGAATTGCTATATTTTAACTCTTCTCCCCATATTACTTGAATAAAGGTAAGTTACATCATTGAAAGAAAAAGAAAAAAAACAGAATAATGAGAATCCGCATACAATTATAGTATAATTAATATATAATATATATATACTATTTATTATATTATATATTATATATAATATTATATTATATATAATAATTAATAATATAAATATTATATGATATATATATATAAATAATATAATATAGTATATATATATATATATATATATACTATATATATATATATATTAGTATATATATATATATTATATTATATATATATATATATAAACATTTAATTACAAGAGGTGCCTCCCCATGTTTTCGGTTCACGAGCCGCTACTGATACTATAATATATATTATATATATAATTATATAATATATAAATATATATATATAATATATATTATACTATATATATATATATAGTATATATATTATAGTATCATTTATTATATATATAATTATAAATATGTATATATATATATATAAACTGTAGTAATAAAATTAATAATAACTTAATTGTATTTAACCGGAGTCGGGACAGCCTCCTCTGCGGCTCCCGACTATTGGCTCTAACTCCATCTCCCAAAAAAATTCTGGCTACGGTCCTTACCCCCAAAATATTCGGCTCCGGCTCCGCTCCGGCCAGTCCCTCAAAAAATCGTTCCGCTCCCCCCAAACCTTGGGCTCCGCAGTCGCTCAGCCCCAACTCCGGCTCGGCTCGGCTCCCGCTCGCGGCTCCGCTTCCGGCTCGGCTCCGCCCGCACCCCAATATTACATCATTAATATAATGTAATAAACTGATGATAATACGAAAATATTTATCATTAAGCACTCCAAAAACCAAAACAATTTAATTTTAACAAAGATATTTTTCCTCTTTCTTTAAAAACATATTGAGATTATATAGCCTATATGCTACCATATATTATATATATATAATATAATATACTATTATATATATAATATATATATATATAATATATATATATATAATATATATATATATAGATATATACTATATATAATAATATATATATATAATACTATATATATATATATATATATTAATAATATAAATAGCAAAATATACAAATTTAAAATATATATATATTTGCATATTTTTTTTTTAATAGTATATATATATATTTATATATATATTAATACTATATAATATATATAGCTGACCTTACTCTCGGACAGTGCCCTATTCATGAAGAGTGTACTCATTATAACGGTCTGATTAGCAACGAGCGAGTCCTAAGGAGAAACATTCCCCGTTCTCCTCTACCAGTATTGACCGGTCATTCGGAGTTGGACGAGCGTTCTGTCCACGAGCTAACGGGGTTCCCAATCTCAAAATCTTTCTCATAAGATTGACCTTCAAAAATCAATTTGCTGTTATTCAGAATTAAATTTTTGAATTTTAAATTTATTCGTAATGCAAAATAAATTTATTTTTCGTTATTAATATGAAGTTTTTCTTCGCATAGTTCAAGAATCAATTAATCAAACCCCAAAATAGCTCCCGATATCAGCGGTTAGAACACTCACAACTAAGTGAAGAACCCAGGTCGTCATGTAGAATGCAGTGTGAATGTATTTCTCTAGTTGTGTCTTGCTCAAAACTTTATATTTGAGCACACGCTCCTACATAGGTTCTCGTGACGCGGTGTCTAAAATATATATAATATATCATAAAACTAGCCAACACTACAGGTATGCAGGATTCTTGGAATATAAAATCGTCTACAAACTTGTATATCGTCTATATAATATATATATTATATAATATAATATTATATATTATATGTTTCTGTATATAAAATATATGCAAACACATATATATATATTATATATATATATATATATATTATATATATATAGACTATTATAATATAATATATAAAAATATAATATATTAATATATATAATTATAATATATAATATATATAATATATATATATATATAATATATATATATCTGTCAATAACAATACAACAAAAATTTTAAATCATGATTATAAGGTTAAAAGAAAATAAAAATAAATACACTATAAAAGAAAAAAAAACTTTTAACGTTTTTTTTAGAAAAAAAGTTTTGCATTTAAAAAAAAATCCCACCAGAACTTTATCTATAGTTTATATATATATTATTCATATAATATATATATATATATATACTATATAAATATATTATAATATATAACATATTTTAGTTATATTAATTAATATATAAATATATAATATATAATATACTATATTTTATATCTTACCACTACTCACGCATGGCCCCTTCACACAGGGAAAGAAAACAGACAGTTTAATAATGCTATCGCCCAAGCCCAAGCCCAAAGACGGAGCCACAACGCCGTGCCAAGTGTAAGCACAAGCGCAACCCTAAGCCCCAGCATTAGACTTCTTCCGTCAGTGAGACCTGCGCTTTTAAAGAGTAGAGAAGATTAAATACAGTTGAAAACAGAAGATGGCAAGGAGATCCACAGAACAGATATGGATAGAAGGAGACACCACAAAACGAACAATCGGGTTTCAATCTCACCAGAGAATTCATCAAGCATGCCTCCCTTGTGTGCGCGGGCGAGCACAGGAAGTGGAATGAAGTAGACAACATCCCCCGAGCACCGCATGTAAGTACTATAGAAAAAGGTAGTACGACAAACCCACCGTCGTAGTTAAATAGAGGGTCAGAGAGGTTAAAAGCGGGCCAATTTAATAAGTCAACTTATCTTCTAGGCTCAACCTTATCACCTAAAAGTGGAGCCGGAGCCCCCAGAGTAACAACATACGCCATGCCAGGGCGACTAAGTCCCTGTATAAACTTGGAGTGCGCCAGAGAAATTTCTCGCACCTGAACAGAAACTCCCATGTTTTTGACGTCACCTTGAGAACCGTCTTGTACCAGAGGTTTCAAAGACAACTTTTTGTATTGTGTCAGACAAGAATTTTATTTTCATAACAGTAGACTTTAGAAGCTCAATGGAAATCAGGCAAGTTGGAGGTCATTTTTGATAAGTGGATGTGAAGTTAGTTTTCAAAGTGTTGAATTTCACAGTTCCATGGCCCCACCGAGAAATCCCATCCAGGTCCGCCAAGAACAGAATCGAAAAGCTGAAGACATCGAGAGACAAACTCTATATTGCAAAGAGGCAGCAAATTATAATGGGTTTAGAAGAATGAGATTGAATTCTAATTGGCATAAGAGTAACAGAGTTAGGTTATATCGAGAGCATCGTTGATAAAAAAAGTAAGAATAAAGTTGAAATAAAAAAAACCTCTACCAGTAGCACACATTATCAGGAAAGGGGAATAGTAGTAGCTACCATCAACAGTGCTTATACTGAGCGAATCAAGAGAGAAAACTTGCAACAAGAGTAAGCAAATAGTAGGAGGAAACCCAAATGAGCTTAGAGAGTAGTGACGGGCATGCCATATCGTCAAAAGCTATTAATATGAAACATGTAAATAACACAACTTTATTGAAGGTCACATTTCTACATAGCAATTAACAGTAATAGTAAAATAGACTCTTACTCTCAAATTAGGCCACATTCGGATCTCTCACAGAAATGTGCTGAAGATGGGAATCCACTGTCTGTGGCAAAACGTAAGTCGCACATCACTCAATTGTCGGACTTTTTCAAATATCCCAGGTGCATTTCAAACTTTGGCCGCAAAAGAATGAACCTATATGCCGTAGAACATTAACACTGCCGAAGTGGGTTGAATACACAAGTGTTTTTAGGTGGCCCCATGGATTTATGGATTACCGAAATTGAACAAACAAGAAGTTCCTTTAAGACTTATTATATTTAAAGATAACATATAGTTTAACGAAAAAATTACATACTGGGTGCTTGAAGAATTATCGGTTTTAACTGAACTTTACTGGTATCAGTTAAAAAATTCCGTTAGACTTCGTTTATAGAAGAATAAATAGTTAATATTTCAAAATAACACGTTTGTTTCTATACCTAATTTTCACTATTTACGAATTTTCAAGCAACAATTGACTTTAGAATTGTTAAAAGAATATGTTGCATGATTAGCGAACATTACTTTTTAAGTCCACCTTTTATTATAATACAAAAGATATAAATGCATAGCCATTGATCAGCTATATTTTCACTAATTAAGGAAAGTTATTTTAAGCTAACCAGGGTTTAAGTATGATCACTCTTTCCCCCTACTGTTTCAACAACTATTTTCATCAGAACTGTTCATAAAGAAAATATTGAACAACAAGTTCTTCAATAATTTCATTCATACCTGTTGCATTCTTGATACATTCTGCGGTTTGCCTACAGGTAATATATCCCCTGAAATTTTACTTGATTTAATAAATAAATTTTTCCTACTCTTCAAATTCACTGTTGAAACAGCAAATTTAACAGGCTTATCTCTCATAGAGTGTTTAATAATGGTCTTCAAAACTCAGTGTTAAGCGATGGTCGGTTTCATACATAATGTGTATTGGGCCGTTGTTGCCTAAACCGCTTAAGGTCCATGTATGCAGACCTCTGCAAAAAACGTTTCCACCTTCATGGATATGTTCTTGGCTACTAAGGAATGCCTATTTCATATCCAGCACTACCGGAGCCCCAGCACATGCTACTCGTCAAAATGAACACCAGTATACTAAAACAATATTCCCGATCGCATCGATAGGTTGCATTCCCTTACAATGTCTACAATTCCAATACCTTACACCTTTTAATATTGTCTTTGGGTGATAAACAAGAACTATTAAGATACACGTAAACAACAGAGAGGAATTCTGTACTCCATATGATAATTGGCCATCATAAAACAACATCGACATAAAATCGTAACGCTCACGTACATGCAGAAGAGAGTTGGAGGTTTATGGATGTAATCGGGAGTGGAACCTTTTACAATACTTTAACCTATTAATGCTATAATCCTCAAACTGAATTCATGATAATATCATAAAATGTAATCAACTAGCCTGTAAGTTGTTATTAACAGCCCCCATACGTTTATGTATGTGCTATATTCAAACAGCTGTATCCCCACACACCTTTGAGATTGGACACTATGTCTAGTACCTATTTATCACTCACAAGAGCCCATACCATCACCTCCACCATTCTTTACATTATCTCTGAATCACCCTTAGTATTATATACATATACTATATAATGTATAATACACAAGTAACAAGACTATAATATATATATATATATACTACTATTATAAATTTAATATATATTTCATATATACCCCTGAGGTGCGTCTCAAAATACCAAAGGGCGTGCCGCACAAGCTTGAAAAAAAACCTTTAAAATTATTTTTTATATAATATATATATATTATATATATATATTAGAATAAATATATAATATATATATATATAATATAATAAATAACGTAAAAATAACATATATATATAATATATATAAGCTATATATAATATTATATATATAATATATATTATGGGAAAATCGAGAGCAACCGTCCATGGAATCTATTTTTTATTTTTGAGGGTGCGCCACTAAAAAAAGATTGCGAACAACTGTCTAGAGCCCGAATTCCCTGGGGGGGGGGGGGCCCTCACGAAATTACTATTTGAAATTGATGCCGTTCCTCCAATGATGACCGATGTTATCCGTTGAAGCGTTGGTGTAGGGATGTTTTACTCAAAACGTGTACGTCACCCTAGCATAGATGACGCATGTCACCGTGGATCGAATGCTCTCTGATGTGCCAAATATCCTTCCCCACCCCCCATCGGAAATCTGATCCCACATGGCCAGGGTCCCAAACTTTTTCACCGACGCACCGATTGATCTGTGACTAGGAAAAAATTTCTGCACACTTACTTTAAATTTGTTGACTCCTCTATATTCTTAGGTCCTTAGGAGTAAAACAAGAATAACACAATCGCAAAATTAATGCTCACTTACCTTTAATTGGAAGTTGAAACTGCTTAATGAATTAATTTCCAATGTATTCTTAGTTATTATAGAATTTTGTCAATTTTACACTTAAATCACTATGACGCTGACACAGCTTTACTCCTGGTATCTGTTCTGTATTAAGGGCATACTTTGAGAATGCAAACCACATAGATTAATCGGAATTAACATCGCCCCAAGTATTTTACTGTTAATCTTACCAGCATCGTTTCTGCAATTCATACTTGCATCACAGAATCTCTTCCCCTTCCGTGGGTATTTAAGCTTTCAAAGTGCTGTCTTCACTAATTCCAGCAGATTTTGAAAAGCTTCATCTGTCATCTCAGTAGGTTTACGTCTCGGGTAAATCGAGTTTGTCCATCCAGCTAGTTAACAATCCTCAGAATCAATATCAGGAAAATACTCACAATGTTTTCCAACCTTCCAAGTGGAGTAATAATTCGAGAAGTTCGGTTACGGATGCGATCTCATTTGTTTTGCAATTCTTGCAGCGACGAAAGTTGGAGATGTCTCTGCTCTTAACACACCCAAAAATAAAAAAATTTTGCGCAAGCCTTTTATTTTGTCTAATTGTGCTACCTCCCTCCCTTGAGGAGATGTGTGTTTTAGTTAGTTTTTCGAGTAGTCAAAAAGGATCCAATTTAAGTATCCAATCACATCAGCATTAATATTTGAATAAACGACTGCCCTGTAAATGACACACAGCAAATCGTTTAGTTTAAAACAGTCTGGCCTGAAATCTTTCCTTGAAATAAACCCCATTCTTGCTGCATCAAGAGAGTGGAAGTGATCCATACTCCATATCTTCGGCGGATACGTTTATAAGGCAAACGGCTTATTAAAGCGGAGCTCTTAACATTATTTAATCTATCTTCACAGACAATCACCAGTACGGATTTATAAATCTGCTGCATCTTTCTTTCCAGGAATCCATATGTATGACAAGTGCTGGTCGCATTTTTTCTCTAACTGCTTCATCTTAGACACCCATCCCTTTGCTCTCTCCATACCATTGCGGACAACGACTCCATGCACTGCAATATTCCACACACTTGCATCCTTCCAAAACCATTTCCCTGCACAATTGTCGGATAAGCAATTGAAAAATTCGTCGCCATGGTGTAATCTCAAGCACTTCGCTCATCAAAAGTTCTTCTTCTATTTGCATTGCGAAGATGGGTACCTCACAAACACAAGAAAAACAGCAAGTCCCGCTACGTCGGTACTCATCAAGCCGTAAACTAAAAAATTCACAAGTTTTCAATCTACTATAAAAGTTCTTCTCGACTAACTCTGAAATTGTGTTAATTCGCTTGCTTAAAGTGTTATTTGATAGCTGCACAAGTATCAATCTCTTGCCGATAATTCTGGAACCTAAAATGAACTATCAACATCCTTCAGAAAGTTCGTAATTAAGTCTCGCAAAGATGCGGTTTTCCAGTTTTTCATATGGTAAAACTGACCATAAATGAAGCTTCAGTTGCATTTAAATGTTTTTAAAAATTCTCACCATCATAGTATGAACCTGCCTGAAGAATAAAGCGCAGGCGTTTGAGATTTCTTCATTCATGCAACTAAATCAGTATGATGCATTCCAAGTTCTTTTAATAGGATGAACTAACAAGACCTTATCAACAACTGCTATGACATGTTTAACGCATTTCCCTCGGGCGCCCTGTTCTCCCAACCGGAACAACCCACAAAAAGAGATTAGCTAGTCATTTTAATCTCTATTTTTACCTCGAAGCTCTTTGGACGTCAGTTGCCTTCCCGCAACTGAGGACAGAACAGTTTGGGCTAGGCTCAGGAGTTCTGCCTGGAATGTTCTCCTTATTCAGCGATGCATGGTGCAATTTTATCAGTCGTCTCAAAGTTCACAGTTCACCACCTTTTCGTTTCAAAAACCCAGTTTTTAGCCAATTGTCCATAATTCTGCAACAAACAACTATTACTCACATAAATAAAACTTCATTACAGTTCTTCCACAATACATATATATATATATATAATATAATATTATATATATATATTAAATATATATAATATATATTATATATATAATATAATAATATTTATATATATATATAAAATTATATCATATAGTAATATAATATATATAGCATATATTATATAGTATATAATTATATATAGATATATACTATATATATATATATATATTATTTATATTATATATATATATATAATATACATATAATATAAATATTACATATATATATATTATATAATATATATATAGTACATACCATATATATACATATATATCACGGATACCACTTACACACCCCCAAACAAAAAATATTTATTGCTCTGCCAAAGGACATTTTATCCGAGGACAATAAATCTTAGACAGCTTAATACCGTGTGTCGCTATTCAGAAATCACATTTAGTCTTTATCCCAAAGATTTGCCCGTCCCTAATTCTTGTAACTACACGGTTGGTCTTCAATCTATTCTATATACAAATATCTTTTTTAATGCTATATTTACAGTCAATATCTTCTTAATTCTGTTTAGGGCTTCCTACATAATACTTTAATTTTTCCTATATCAAAACACATATTGAATACTTCCACGAAGCGCCTTATTTAATAACCCAATGGATATTTACCTCACATCCTGTTGAAGTTATTCCAGGGAGACCAAAGAAATATACTAACTTTGGTGAACAGCACTATTCTGGTACTTGAAATGAACTCGGAAGACCAAATAATCTGCTCCACCATATGTCTGTAAAACCGTGTGTCTGAAAACTCTACGTTAAGTGGAAAACTGACGAAGAAAGTTTTAAAACTTTGTTGTGACTATCCTATGTATGCTGGAGCCAAAGACATCACCCCAGTGACTGTTATTTTTGTCCTTTAATTGAAAGTGTACCAACTATACAAGAAAACCGTAAATGGGGGCAGTATCCGATTGGAATCCAGCAAGGCCGACCTGTATGACCACACTCCGCTATCTTCCCCATCCCAGTGTTCACACACTCCCAGACTGTCATTTTCATTATCATCAATGAAGAATATATCCAGATTGTGTGCACACGTGCAGATCAGTGTATGAATAGAAGATTCTACTTCTTACACAGTCAAACTCTCCAGGAATGAGATCAATGATTTAGTACCGAGAGTTAAGGCCTCTCCAAGCAGTTCTGATCAGTTTTACATTCTAGACTAAGTGAAAGAACATGTCTCAAGCCGAAATTAAAATAACTTTTTTTTACAAGAAAATGTACTACTTTTCCATTATTTTCAATCAAAAGAAGAAAGACCTTACCTATATGTAGGAACATCCTCTGGACTCCTTACTCCAAATGGCGTTACCTAAATACCGACCAGAATATTGGCGATTGTTTATGGATAGTTCATCAGGTTAGCATAAACTGGATTTTATATGTTACAATCAATATCTTTCCTCGATTCCAATAGGTCATTCAACAAAACTGAAAGGTAAGGAATATGAAAATATAAGACATGATCTTGCAGAAGCTAATATAATGAACACAGCTGTCTATATGCGTGATCTGAAGCATGCGCAAACATCTTATCTTGCGGCAGCAAGGCGATATACTTAATACCCCTTGTTCATATAGCTTTGGGATATAGCTAAGAAGAACCAACTGGAGAAAAACATTGATGGCCTGCTAGGGAATATAATGACTGTTAGGGTCATCAAATGATCATTAACGAACCACTGTTGGACACAGGGGAAAATTATTTTCCACCACCCACAATCAACTATGACTGAATGAATGCATTTGAGCCCAGAACAAAGATGAATTTTCAAATATATTGCAGATTTTCCAGGTTGAATATGAGAAACTCAAAGATAATCTTTATCGGCCCCTCAAATTTCCCAAATGACACAGGATGACCAATTTTTCATAAATTCCAAAATAAAAAATTGATATGAAGATCTAAGCCTGGGGGAAAAGTATTTCCTGTTGCTTACAGACTTTCTTGGAGCAACAATTCAAATCTGCTACTACTGTAAAACCACGAAAACTGTTTCAGACTTATCAAAATTGAATTCCTAATACATGAGCCCAAACAAGTTCACTTTCCTATATGCAGTCACTGATAATCTGTTTCCGATAATCTAGAATGTAAGTGTATAACAAGGTAGTTTCCATCAAATATCAAAGGGTGATGGAAGAAACGTACCCAAGGAAGATGGTAACACAACATATGCGAATATTGTGGACCCTTCTAACGTTATTGTCCATCATTCCACACAGAAGACAATGTAATCATAATGGTGATTTATTTACCTGAATTGTAATTTTTACCTATAGCTATTTACTGTACTTCTACTCCATTAACAATGTTGTATATATATTTCGGTTTTTTATTACATTTTAAAAGTAAACCTAACATAAATTGTTTTATTAATGTCTATTTTGAACCACCCGTATCGCAAAAACTAGACCAATCCTAGGAAAACGAGCATATCGAAATCAGGGCAAACACAGTTACCCTATAAATAACTTCAAATGTTTGCGCAAAATCTTTGCTTCTCGTCACGTAATATCTATTCTTCTACCAGCTAGCAGCAAGAACCTATAAGTATATATTATTATAACATTAATATAACTATACATATGAGTCTTATACAGTAATTAAACCCACCTTAATCTACTACTATATTTATTAATATTTAATTATAATACTTACGTATAATGTATATATAGTAATATAATTATAGATACAATAATATAGTATAAGACCGTAGTAGGAAACTATATATATACTACTATACTAATAACTATATACTATAAAATATAATAGTACATATATATTACTATATATATATATAGCTTATATATAAATATATATATTATATATATACTGCTTAATATAAAAAATATGATATATATATAATATTATATATACAATATTATATTTAAAATCAATAATATTATATATATATATATATACTATATATTATATATATAATACTATATTATAATATATATACTATATAACAATATTAATATAATACAATATTATAAACAAATATATAAATATAATATATATATAATATAATATACTATAAAATATATTAATTATATGTCATTAATATATAACTTCCTAACTATATAACTTATATATAATATATCATAATATAGATATATATATATATATATTCTTAATATATAATATATACTATTTATATATATATAGATTATATATATATATATATATATATAAATATATATTTATATATTATATAATAGATAATATATCAATATCTATAACCTATAATATAGTATATAAGTCTCGAAAACGATATATATATAGATTAATATATATATATAAATAAACATATATATAATATATAATATATATATAATATTATTACTATATACTATATATATACTTAACA
>JABUQX010051446.1:0-17386 GCA_015478945.1 Trachelipus rathkii | reverse complement strand
TTTAGAAGTTGGGTTTTTAAGAATTGAATTCACAAAGTTATTTCTATCCATCAGCGAGGATTAAAATCGGAAAGATTAAGACGAGATGCAATTCTAGAAGTGAAAAAGTGGGAGTAGAATGATATGAGTTACAGAATGAAGGGTCGAGTTCATCGAATACGCTGGATAGAGTTAAGTGGGGAGAGGAAACAAAGTGACAGATTAATGAAAAGTAGGAAAGTAGGATAAGGACAGAACCCTGAGGAACACCACTATCTACAGAAAGAAGAATCGCCCCATCAACAAACAGACCGTACTGAGCGATTTGAAAGAAAGCTTAGACATAAGTAAGCAAAGAGAAGGAGAAACCCAAAGGAGGAGCTTGGAGAGCAGTGACGGCGTGCCATACCGGTTACATACTTTGACTTATGTCAAGGCGCTCCACACGCAAGTCTCACCGTAGTTCTAAGAGCGAAAAAGCCATAAATCGGTTCGAATAGGAATGTAATATACAGCTAGACTTCGTGAACGAGAAGCGTACTGGCGACTTGAAATGAAGGTTTCCAGCATGATCTAAGAAGTGAAGTTAGAAGGTTTCCAAGATCCTGGATAGAATAACAAGTGAGAGTACAGGGCGATAGTTAGAAGGATCAGAGCGGCTTCCTTTTTTCGAATAGGTTGGACATGTGAGTGTGAGGGAAAGTGAAAGTATTGAGACCATTAGGGGAATATAGTTGAGCAGGGCAGAAAGAGATTAGGCCTTTTAGTTGGGAATTAGCAACACAATTGATCAGATCGTAATAAGAGGAGAAAGGCAGATTTACAGATGTTGCTAGAGATGAGATTTGTCAGTAGGAGAACAAGGAGGTTAGCGCACTTTCCTTTGATGAAAGCCCGCTTTTGCTCGTCGAAGAGTTATCCTGCAACGAATTCTAGGCTGAATTGAAAAAGTTAGCAGAGTGATAGGAGACGAAATTTTTCCACCCCGATAGGGCACTTGTGTTCTAGCCTGAAGGCCCAAGAACAAGCACGATCGAACCATGGAATATGAGGAAAAGAAAAAACTTGAGTCATTAGATAGGAATGAATGAGGAAAGAAGGATTTAGCTGAAGAAGCGAATTGAACTGCTATCCCATCAACATTACAGCTCCCGTCTTATCTTTTTTTTAAAATTCTTTATACATATCACTCAATTATTCCATTACTGAGGTGAGCCAATTTGCAAATATATCTGGCAAACTTGAAAACCTTACATTTTAAGTCCCTGGTCTAATATTTTATACATGTAATGAGGAACAGGCACTTGACCTAAGAAATCGTTACGCACCACAAACATGTCTCCTATTTCATTACCAAAAAACTTTTCATTTTCATTTGATCATTACTATTATTATTATTATATTTATTATTTTTATTTTTATTTTTTTTTTTTTTTTATTTTAAAGTTTGTATATATAATTATTATTTATATACATTTTATTATTATTATTATTATTTTATTTATTATTATTATTATTATTATTATTATTATTATTATTATCTATTTTTATTATTATTCATTATTAAGAGACTTAAGGTATCAAAATTTTGATTCATCGCTAAAATAATTTCGGAGGGTTGAACCCCTGACTCCCCTGCTACAGCCTTATATATAATATATAGTATACTATATATATATATATATATACCATTATTATATATATATATATATTATAGTATATAATATTTATATATATATATATATTAAATATTTATATATATTTATTATTATTAATTATATACTATATATGGTGTGTGATGTGTGTGTGAGTGCAGCAGATGTCATTTTTCTCGCATCCGCGATGCGGATGTTTGATTTTAATATCGGCGGATGCGGGATGTTTTCATTTATATATATATATATCTATATATTATATATATACTATAATACTTAGATATATATATATATATTATATATAATTATTATATATATATAATATATATAACTATATATATGATATATATATATTATATATAAATACCATATATTATATAAATATATATATTTAGTATATAATATACTTATATAATTATATATATACTATATATATATATATATATATATATTATAGTATACTAATATATATAACATATTTCGAGTTTTAGCTTCAATACAAATCTATTAAAGAATAATTGTGTGTACCAGGATGCGGTGACGGCGGACCCAACTCTAAATGCATGCAAACAACCTCTTTCTCGACCTCCGCCTTAATGAAAGAGATGTGTACAGTGGATTATAACTTTTGCACTAGTATTGAATTTCAAATATTGGAAGGTTGTGTTGGAGAAACATTCAATTTTGCTTGCTTTCTGTTCGAGGTCTGTTTCTCTTTATCATCTTATTTTTAGCAGCATTGATAAATACTCTTTCACTTTGAACACTAGTTGGGGACAGGGCCAAGTATTTCCTTTCAAGTACTCAAGGCTTGGGAAAACATTTTGCTTAACTTTCTACCCAATGATAGGATCATCTTTGTATCTAGCCGTGTTTTCTTGAGTGATAGTTTTCAATCAATTTGCACTACATCTTTCGTAATGCGTGTGTTTCTTTATCACTACTGGACTGTAGACATTCTTCCAGTGAATCTGTTATTGATTTTTTGTAGAAGGTGATGGTTGTAGATTTGTTTTGTTCCTTTAAATGGGTGGCGAGTTAATAAACTGTTCGGATTTGAAGTTTTTCAACTGCAGCACAACAAAGTGACGATTTAACTCTGTTCTAATATGTGTTACAAAAAACTTGTCTTTTTATAACGGGAATCTAAGTAACTTGCAAATAGTATGAAGGTCATTAAAATTTCCAACAGAACCAAAGCGTTATTCTAGCCCTAGTTTAATTACACTTTCATTTCTTTTTAAACCGTCATCGTTTTCATTTGAAAGATGTTCATAAATGCTTCCTTAGCGTTGAGAGTTAATGGTAATCATCTGATACAAGCTGCAGGAGCCGCTGATTTTGGTACTTTCTCAATGGTTTCAATAGCTTAATGCAGTGATATGATGATGTCATTTTCCACGTTAGTAAGAATCTTAGCTTTGGAATAGAAGTGGCGTACAAAGCAAGAGGTTTTTGAATAACTAACCATATTTTCCATCATAGTGAAGCTGCACCATTCCAGAGGTTGAACTTCTTGAAACAGTAAATATGGAAATATCAACAACGGTTTGAAACCTTCTACTCATTTTAAATTCTTTCATTTTCATTTCTTTCAGATTAATTTTAAGTATTTTTATTATAAAATTCTTTATCAATTCTCGACAACAAAGATCCGCGCAAAAACAACAGACAAAAACAAAGAAGAAATAAGAAAGAAAGAAATGCAGAGAATACATATAAATAAATATGCAAGAAGAATGAAATCCAACGAGAGAAGAAGAATAAGACGAGAGAGAAGAATAAAGAATAAAAACCATGAACAATCAACTTATATAATATAAATAATAGAAAATAATAAAATAAATAAAATAAAAAGAACTCACTTATATTATATAATATATATACTACTTACTATATATCACACTTAGAGAAACATTAGTCAGTTAAATCTTTAACTACAGATGTAGTAAGCAGTATATCTAACTACTTTGTTCTATTTGATACCATTTTACTCCACGCAGTAGTTTATGTTACCGAATTTCCTGGCTTAATTTTTCGGCACTCATTTATTTAGTTGTTCAATGAACTTTCCATCTGCGAGCTCAGGTTTGACTTTGTTAATGTACGTCTTAGATCAGTCATTCTATTATTTGCAAAAGTGCGGTGTTACATATCGAGTAACCCCAATACGTGGCTATCATCTGCACTCACATACCTGCACCACATGACCCAGTTTACAAACAACCACCGATATCTTAGTAATTATAACACTAATTTAATAGATTAGGCTACTACTTAGTAATTGATACAATTAGCTATATTTTGTATATACTTCTGTTGACTACAGGACAGAAATATTACTCCAGTATTTGCTGTAAAAATATATCAAAGATAAATTTAAGATACTAGAAGATTTAGTTATTAACTCATACAGAAAATCATACATGGAAGTAGGTTTTTAAATTTTGTAGTAGCTAATACATCTTAGTCACTTGATGAAAAAAACTTATAAACACCGTTTTAGTGAAATTTTATTAGTAAATACGCAAAGTATATTAATCTTTCTTCTTTTACATCACTTTAAACCAATTGCGAAAGACCCTAATAGATAATGTGAATAATAATAAATGAATAATAATAATAATAATAATAATTAATAAAATAATAATAATAATAATATAATACAATAATAATAGTACATAATAATAATATTAATAATTATAACGAATAGAATCCAATCAACCATCAATTAATAATCACCATACATCGGTGCAATACCTCAAATAATAAATAATAATAATAATAATAAACAATAAAAATTAAAATAATAATCAACTAATAAAAGACTTTTCTTATAATAAATTTAATAATATGTAATAAAAAAAATAATAATACCCAGAACTTAATAGGCCCAGTCGGCATCAGCTGTCTGGTTATCAAAGCTGCCTGGGTCGTGTCGTCGCGGTTGTTGGTTGTTCGTCGATCAGTTCAGTGTGTGTAGGATGGTGTGTGCTGTGCTGCGCTGCAGCTGTGTGTGTTGCTATGATTCGATGCGCGAACTATTGAGCGCTGCTGTGGCTTAGCGTGTATGTGCTAGTGTGTACACCGCTCTTTTGCATCCTACTATATTTATATATATATTATTATATAGTTAATAGCTAATATTATAGATATTACTCGACGTTGCCTAACATCTATCGATACCCTATATATATTCTATATAATAGTATACATACACAACCCGTTCGCAGCGTTTCTATCTCGCAAATAATATCTCAGTCTAATAATATACATTCATACTATACTATATATACTAACCATTACTATCATTACAATATCTACGACGTATCTATATAATACCTCCTTATCATCTACACCCAATATTACTCAGACCCTACCCAAATACACCTCGACACCATCACTCCATAGACAGTCTTCCATTCCTTCGACTGCTACACACTTGAATATTCCCTTGACTTATTCAACATCTCATCACTACCACTCTCCAGCCGATTATAATCATTACTATCTAATATTATATATATTCTACCATCTTATATATATATTATTTTCCATCTACACCAACTATCACTTACTACCCCTTAGAATACCAAACATACCTATTATTATTAATATAGTTAGAATCATACCACATATACTATACTATCTATACTACCTATTATTAATATAGTACATGTACTACTATCGTATAAATAATTCTATATAATATATATATATAGTTATAGTCATATAAGATACTATGCATACCTGTATCCACTATCCTACCATTATCGATCCGTACCTACCCTGTACCCCACCTCAGATGACTATACATTGTATCTAATGAGTATTACACTACTCATTAATATATATACCTCAGCCTATAAAATATCACCTAAGTAAACGCCTATGCTCATATACTGCCCTTTGGACGTACCTACCTATCCCCCCGCCAGCCCTCTCTGTATTACACCACTATCATCTACTAGGTACATCATAGATATATATACTAATATATATAGTATAAATTTAATATATACCCTTCCCGCGTCGAACCCCCTAATACCTGTCATCTACTATATTAAGTACTCGACAACATACCCCTGTCACTCAACTCGCTTCATCCCCTACCTTTACCTGACTGTCCTCACATCAAACTTCCCTTCCGACGTATTACATCAGTCATTAATATATATATATAATATATACTAGTATATAATATATATATATATATTATTATATAGTAGTATAGTACTAATATAATATAGTATATATTTTTTTATGATAAGTCGGAAATATATAAATTAAAATTTTATCTCTATAAAATGATCCATCCTCCTTGGTCATCGTGTTTAAGCATAAACTCTCATACACGCGGAAGCCTACAACGAGGTGAGTTGTTCGGACTCTTTCACTCATCCGACTGCGCGGTGATCGAATCAGCTATTTACTGATGATATCCAAATTATGCAATACGAGTCTCAAACTTGAACGCGGTGACTTGATGACGTAAATACTTATGAGAGGTACATTGCAAGATGCAATTCAAGTTGCTGATTAACTGATTGGTGGTCAATGCGTGGATATAATTTTACAATCACACAATGACAACCTAACACAACGCTAGTTACAATCGATTAACGGACATAATACCATAGTCTAATTTAGCCACCTCTCATGTCTCACATACAGAGTTGTCTCAGAAACAGACAATCACGTCTAAACATTAAAAACTTTGTACACGTTCGATCATCACTACTAAACCACAACGTTCATTTTACTACCACAACAAAAAAGTAATTTTTAACCATCAAATACACTGTCAGTAGTTGTTATCATCTCTACTATCAAAAAGTCAGTAAATTACCTTTTTAGAGCGTTGGAGCTCACCGAAACCCGAAAAAAAGTAAGAATAAACTATTTTAACAGAGAACATTTCTTCCTTTGTATAGTTATATAGATATCTATATATCACCTAGCTAATATATAATATACTATATATATATATATATACTTATTATATTATATTAATTATCTAGTATTATATACTAGCCTGATAAACCTACTATATATATACGATACTTAATAGAGAGAGAGAACGACGAGAGACTGAAGAGCGAAGACGAAGAGAAAGGCTATTACCAAAAAAGTTGTTTTCAATTAATCAGCCATCGTCATCGTCATCGGCCAAATTTGTCGGCATATTTTTTTCCAATCGTCATCGGCAAATATCATACACATCCCGTTCGCCTCGATCAACTACTCATGATACCTATATCTATAACCATATATATATAATTTAGTATATATTTAGATCCAAATACCATATTATATCAGTTAGTACTTACATATATGTGGATATAAAGTAGTCGGTTCAGCTAGTTGGGTACGGCAAAATTTCAGTATTGGTTTTTAAAAATTGTGAGTACTTGTATCGGTATCGGACTAAAATTTCGGTACCGGTGCAACACTAAAATAATATATATATATATATATATATATATATATATATATATTATACTATATTATATATATATATATATATATATATATACTATCATATATCATATATATATAATACTAAAATATAATATCGTAAGTATATATATAACTAGATCTCTACGTTGAAAGGAATATTAAATTTATACCATTGACGTTAGTAGCTAAGAAATAAAACACAGTGCAAAACAGTTCAATAGTTGTAAACGTCATTAACCAACGAACTGCATAAAAAAAAAAAATTAATACCAAAACGAAAACCACCATTATACTAGTTTAAGAAAGTGCTCCAAAATTACTTGTAATTTATTAAACTATAAGTCCTTTTAAAATTATTTGGCGTTATTATATTTTTCTTTTAGTTAATGCCATAAAAAAAAGGGAATTCAAATTTATGCATAAATTTTTAAAATTACTATTGACGCAAGTATTAGAATATATGAATAACAGAAGCAATAAAATACTAAGTTTCCACCCACTCCTTGAGAAGGGCCCAGCCTGTAAATGGTGGCGATCTGTATTTAAAAAAAAAAAAAAAGTTTCATGCTCTATATATTGGAATACTTGCTTAGAAAAAATAAGATCTTTGCAAAAAAGGGGAAAAAAAAGGTCAGCAATATATTTAACAAGTCATCTACGCATTTATTCTATAAATAATTAACATCTCTGCTGATATTTGGAAAAAATGATTTCATGTAAGAACTCTGCATTGCAATTAAGAGGTATTTTACGAGACGAAAAAATTCGACTTCTGGCCAAAACTGGAATAAAATTTGAAATACCAATACATCTCTGTTTTAGACATCATTGATACCTGATTGACTGCATTTATTAATTCTCCTACAATCTTCTAACTCTATTGGCCTTTTACTTTGCTCGAACCTATTTTCTTTTTCTTTAATTTTAGCCTTATTTCTCCACTCCTAGTACGATTTTCTACCTCTACCCCAAAACCATGAAACAGAAACAAAGTGCTTGCATATTCTCTAAAGAACCTTGGAAAACTATTTTCCTCACATTTTCCATAACCTAGGTGTTATGATTTTTGAATTAATTTCTTTTTTTTTTTGTTTTCAGAAAATGTTTTAAAATAAAAAAAAAAAAAAAAAAAAAAAAAAAAAAAAAAAAAAAAAAAAAAAAAAAAAAAAAAAAAAAAAAAAAAAAAAAAAAAAAAAAAAAAAAAAAATGTTTTTTTATTTTCCTAAAAATAAAAAGAAATCAATAACAGAACTTGATAAATATAAATTTTATTCTACAAATATAATTGTATAATTCACCTATATCGATCAGTAATGATATATGCTCAGTTTGGTTCCCAAGCATAAAAGAAGAGACTCTGATTCTAAGTGTATTAAATGCATTAAAAATTGACCCTATCATTACCAATGAATCACCATTTTAATCAAGCAACATGAAATTAGAAAAAATCTACTACCTCATTAAAATAGTGCAAATCCTACAAACGAATGATTTAATTACTTCATGATAAGCCAGATCGATCACTTAACACCCCAACTTCAAAAAATTACAATTTTCAGAGAACTTTGGTTATATACTTTGCATGAGTCCTTCGACACCTTTCTATCATACTCTCTGGGTCTGTCTCCTTCAGCCGCCTTGACGAATCCCCATAATAGAATAATCTAAGTTGACCCTGCATTTGCTTCAGCGCAAAAATGAACTTTCATCAAAGTAACAAGAAAAAGATAGAAAACAACATAAATGTCAAAACCCCCCTTATAGACACATCGTATGTGATCATCTTATACATTTATACAATGATCTCCACCAAACTCGGATAAGATTGCTTTTCTTTTCATTCAGCAATATCTCTTTGTTAAACACGAACAATCAAATTTTCGCTTGACTAGTCATTCAACCATACTACAAAACTGATTACATACAGTATATAAAAAAAACTTTATCCCCCCAAAATACAAATTAATCATACCTGTATTGGTTGAGTTGGTCTTGAGTAGATACTGTGGTCTCCAAAGATCTGGCTTCGAGATCATATTAGAATCTGATACATTACATTTATGAATGCAACCTATAAACGTTAAATGAATCGCCCAATTCCACGAAAAAGATACTTACTTGTCAACAAAATTACATATATGATACCAAATAGTAAATTCATCAATTACGCATTATATCTCTAACTTTAACCAATTAATTTTTAGTCTTATTATAAAAACCTTTGCTTGACCCAGAACTTCTTAAATACAAGCATACATTTGTTGGAATGTTATGTAAAATACTATAACTATATACTATATATATTTAACCACTTAAAGCGGTCAATCCTATACTATCAGTAACTATCATATATATACTATTAACACACTATATCAATGTACCTCCTTTTATACTACTCTAGTACGTGAGTATTAAACGCTTGAACACCAGCTTGTCAGGCATATAAAGCTAATATAACGTCACCCCGCCGATACCTCGCTGCAGCTAGTTGTCTAACTACTACCTATACATTCTATTTACTACTAATACTGATAATATATCATATAATATTAACTAGTCAGCCATAAACTGTAATATTTGTACCCTCAGCATCGATTATTACCCCTACCTCTAAGTATCGTACTCGCCCCTACTATTTATATTCATCATATACGACACCTTATAAACTCATCCTCATATGTCATCACCTAGTACCTCTTACTATTTACTAATACTTATACCATATAGCTAAGATTTCACCTAATACTCCATATCTCTACTATATCCACTACTACAGACTACTAATACCGATCATAAGTAACAATTATATTACTACTAATACCACGCTTCCCGTACCCTATCCCTATGACAAACAATATATATATAGTCATATATAGATATATATATTTATAATACTTCTGATTGTCCTTGACTGAAACGAAGAATGAAAGAACACAGGATAAATGGAAATGGTGCAGGTTGTTGCAACATGGCTATGTGTTTAGCGTGGTAAGGAGATGAGGTAGGGAGTAGAAGCGAGTTTGTAAATTTGATGAGTGACCTTGTGTAACTGAGCTCTGATAGAATTTTCTTCCTATGGATGAATACTAGATTGTAATGGTTAAATCTTCTTGAAAAGGTCAAGTCTATCTCATCTTTCCTTACCAGCTGTGACGGGAGAAAATGAGATTGATAGGAAGGTGATTGATATTTCTTTTGCGGAGAGAAAGGTGTGTTGCGTATGAGCTGCGGATACGTCTTTATTTTATAACACAGAGTATTCAAAGCTAGAGGATTTTTTAAGTCATAATCACAGTTGGTGTAGAATAAAGATGGTGTGAAGTGAAAAGTATTGAATCACATATTTGTGTTTGGTGATAAGATATGGATATTGTCGTTGTACTGTTAAAATCAGTGATTGGGAGTTAGGAATGGGATCATCGGATATTTTGTTGCTTTATGTACAGACATTAGTTAGTCGGGGCTTGATGGAGGAGGTGATAGGAGAAGATGCGTTAAAGAATTAACGGTGAGAAAATAAGTAGAACAAACTGTAGAAAGTACTTAAGAGAGCTTGCAAATTAATAATCATACAATGTAAACAATGAAACTGAACATCTGGGAAGTACGTGAATGAAAAAAGCGGTTGTTAGATGTGCAAAAGAAGTATGTGGTGGCTAAAATAGGAATAACCGAATGTTTACAGAGAAGGTAGGTTAATGAAGAAGGTTGATCGCAACGCAGTTAAACTTAAAAAGCAACAGAAAGTTAAAATTAGCTAAAAGCCAAAGATGAGGTCTTCAAAAGAAGCGTGTTTGGGACACTTAAAATTACGGAGGGAAAAAGGAATTACTTAAATCAAAGATGCGTATGTCTGGACGGAAAAAAGGATAAAACATCCGACAGCAAGTTTGTGCAAGCGGGATGGATGCCGACTTACAGGCGATAGAGTCTCTTCCTGTAAAGACATAATGCCAAAGAGGTAAGAATAGAGTAATTAAGGGTGATCCATGCGAATTACGACTAATAATTAGGGATCGGGATGACCTTTCTGCTAAACCTGCATGAATGGATGTGAGGAGAGTAGTGTCGGGAGCCACTTCGAAAATGCGTACAACAGTTGGCAGTAATGAGGTCGAAAGCTGAATGTATGTGTGGATGGTGTGTGTGATGATGCAAGAAGCCAATAGTGTATTTGGGGATCGAGCTCATTAGTAAGAAGGACAGTAATGGGTCAGAGTGAGAAAGTTGAAGAATGGTAAATCTGCCACGGTATAGATGAAAACTATATACTTGGTGCATGATCAAGACATGGAGGAGATTGGTGAACATGATCGAGGTACCACGAGAAGATTGATTAAACTGCAGAATGAACGCTAACTGGGAATGACACAAAACAGAAGCTTAAGAATCATAACAGGAATGCACCATTCAAACACACCACAACAACACAACTGCCACAAAGAAACAAAATTCTACTCATTAGACACACACCTGGACCATTTAGCGCACCACAATTCTTTTTGAAAACCAAAACACCCATGCCACATTGTGCTCTTTAGCCCCCCCACCACAAACTCAAACAACCTCCTCCTTCACCAGCTCTATACTACAAACAAATTCCAAACAACATTCCACTTCCACCAAACAACACAACATACACCAAACAAATCCACATGATACTAACAGAAAACCACTTAAGACGCAAACCACCAAACAACCTTTTAAATAAACACCCACCAGAAATAGCAATAGAATTCAACTCACTACCAAGAACAAGTCAATCATCCTTGGCAAAGCTAAGATGCAGCCACCACCCTAAATTACAATACAACTGACACAGATTCTACCTTAACCAAACCACCACAAACATCTGTCATAGCTGTAAACCAGGTTCTGGAGGACACATCCCACTTCTTTCTCTCCAGTTTAGCCAACTCTCAACACAGAATAACATGGAACATATCATCCCTGGAGGATCTCTAGAGGAGACTGGTGGCATCAGCGGGGTACACTGAATTGGCAGTGCTGGCCTCTCCCATGACAGGCGTGGTTAGGGCGTGAAAGTCATAAGGTAAGGTAGCTATATCTACTAATACTATATATAATATATTATATATATTATTACGTATATCATATATATATATATACGTACTATATATATATATATATATTATATATATATATATATATAGATATACTATATATATATATACTATACCTTATACCGTATATATATAGTACCATATATTATTTATCTATATATATATATAATATATATATAAACTATTATTCAAGTATACTATAGTATATAATATAACTCATATAGTTATTATCACTAATTATTATACTATCATACTATACTATATTATTATATATATATTACTATATACTATACTATACTATAACATATATAATATAGTAATGTCAGTACAGTCATATATTTTTTTTTTACTCAACTTCCATGCTTTTAAAAATTTAACATGCACAGAACCAATGAGGGCAATGGCATGTGTAAGTATTTTCATGTACACACACATCCATGATTTCTAACTTACACATGGAAATTACATCAAATAAACTTAACTTTATGAAAATAAACAATATAAAGATTCAGAAAAAGCTCAAGCCAAGAATATTTTAATAAATTAACAGTTACAGAAAACATTTTCATGTATTTTGAATGTTAAATATATCTACTGCTCCTGATTACTCACAAACGATATGTTGAGATATCGATAATACAATCATATTTTTTTGATTATACACATTTTGGGAAAATAATTAGGTCAGTTGCATTTAGTGATTCTAGAGTTTCCTCAACAGAAGTTCGAATCGCTACTAAACAAAGGCGACAATTTCATGTCTGTCTTTATCACTAACTGAGCCATACCGTCATCATCAACTACCTAGAACTCGAATCCATGAACCATCATTCAATCTGTGCTGCACAACACCAGATTAATCGAAACACATTACTGACTGGATTTACAGTAAGGTACGTTTCCTTCTCCTATAAGTCCTGACAAATCATCTAAAAATACATAATGATCATATATTTATAGATTCTTGAATCTTCGATCATACCTCTTATCAGCGTAGTATAGGTCATACCAATACCTGACCACGACATCTTACCAGACTTAGAAAGCAACACAACAATAACCAGTCAAAACAATCCTCTATCTCCTTCATTTCTAACACAATCAACATCACATCTGCATATTAGTTTATATTTCCCTCCCTGCGTGCCCCATGCGCTCCCGACCACTCCACTTACAATAACTAAAATTCAACATATGTCTAACTTTCAAAGCTCTGTAACACTACACATCTAATCTTCTTGCGCACTCTGACTGACTGCGCGTAAGCCAAGAGATGCGAGTAATTCCGATAAACCTTTTTTAAAACACAATCACGATCCCATCTTCGAACCACTGTACAACCTATGCCAATACACTGATGATTGTTTCCATCGCGCTTAAATGTATCTTTACAAAAAGAATTAACCCCCTTATTCGTCTTCTTGTATGCTGTATGCCATGCTAAGCAACGCTCTAACCTACTCCAAAGCAATTGCAGCTTCTACTACTTTTGAGACTACAAACTCATACTTAAATCAATTCGGAGTCACATCGTCGAATCCCTCATCGTATCTTACATTCCAATATATTTATCACAATTATCGGAACAGTTTGCCATTAAACAACCATTAGAATAAACAGGATTTATAAGTGGTAATAGCACAATTGGTCACATTCAAGTAGTTCAACTGCTGATGGAAAAATGTTATGAATATGAAAAGACACTTTGCAGTATGCAAGGGTTTTGAAGACTATGAAAATAACATTTTAATCTGTGAGTACTAGCCCTCTTATAAACACTTTGAATAATTTCGGTGCATTACAAATTCATATAAAGATACCTTTAAATACATATTTAAAACTGATACATCAACAATTAAATTATATGAAAAGAGTAATAAAGTACAAATCAAAAGTGAAGTTATGGATAAGGAGAAACAATTTCACATTTTTTATACCGCAGTATTAGATGAAATATCAGGACATCAAATGTCAGAGAGTTGTTCACATCAGAGCAAAGGATGGTAGTGGAGCTAAAAGGAGCTTGCAAAACAGTCGTATTAAATATGAACTTACGCAAAGTCAAAAGAATAGTCAATAAGCATATAACTCCTTGGCAAAAATGGTTAATATTTCCATCCTAGAACAAGTTGGTGAATACACTTACCTTGGACAAGTTAAAAATACTCAAAGGGTAAAAAGAAAAATGAATTCAAAAAGTGAAAATTGTTTGGAGTAGTTGGTAAATTAAAAATCAGTCTCCCTGGAAAAATTAACATTATTTCAAGAGAATTAAAGAATTTAAAGCAGTGCGTGATATCTGCAATGACATATAGTCATAAGAACTGCTCAAAATTTTAAGAATAACAGAGAAAAATGGAGAAACACACGCTTGATAAAACACGTAGGAAGAGGAACAATTGGGAAAAAGATCTGATTCAAAATTAACAGATAAAATAAGAAATAGAAATGGGCATGTCACAAAGCAAGAAGAAAGGACGAAAGGTGAAATAAGGAAATATCAAATTAGGTTTTAATTAAATCTGAAACGTCTTAGGAAACGACCATGTAAAAAATGGAAGGCAGATTAATTTATATTTTTAGCATAGAGCATGTGCAAATACATTAAAATCGATTTTAGTATATATATATATATATATATATATATATATATATATATATATATATATATATATATATATATATATATATATATATATATATATATATATATATATATATATATACCTCGCTGTACATTAGCAACTTTCCTATGTTTAAAGTTGTTCCGAGCTTCAAAGGTTTCTTCTTTTAATTTCTCTATTAATATATTTGTATACTTATATATATATATATATATATATATATATATATATATATATATATATATAAAGAGAATAAATAAATATATATATATATATATATATATATATATATATATATATATATATATATATATATAAATATATATATTATTATTATATATTTATATATATATATATATATATATATATATATATATATATATATATATATATATATATATATATATATATATATATATATATATATATATATATATATATATATATATATATATATATATATATAAAATAATTTATATAAATATATATATATAAATAAAATAAAAAATTAAAATAAATTGAAATTATATTTTTAAAAAAAAAGAGAAAACGCTACCAAAAAGTTTTGTTGCTCCTCAAATTTAAAAACAATTTCCGTATTTTTTTCAACTTCTCATAATTCAAACAAAAATGGGCGGAGTTTCATACAAAAATGGGAGGAGTTTCAAACAAATGAGTGGAGTCTCATACAAAAAAAAAAGTAACAAATGTACGGCGGATCTTTATTCAAACAATTTGTGTGCCTTTTAAGAAGAAATTTTATTCAATTTTTGTTCAAACTTTTTTAAAAGAAATATTATTAAATAGAAGGGATGATACGAAATAACATGCTATTAAAATTTTATAATAATTATTATTATTATTATTATTATTATTATTATTATTATTATTATTATTATTATTATTATTATTATTATTTTTATTATTATTATTATTATTATTATTATTATTATTATTATTATTATTATTATTATTATTATTATTATTATTATTATTATTATTATTATTATTATTATTATTATTATTATTATTATTATTATTATTATTATTATTATTATTATTATTAAATTGGTCCTACGACCGAACAGCAAATAAGTTTACCGGAACAAAATCAACCCGATAAAGAAAGAATAAAAATGCCGAAAAAAAAAGCCGAAATTTTTAAGGGAAGTTCATTACCTTAATCTTTTTAAACTTCACCTCGTAGTTATTAAAGATTTTTATCAAATTTTTTCCCCTAAGAATTGAAATTAAATTTCGATACAGGGAAACTTGGCCGTAATTTCGAATGTCCATTTTCAGTTTAATCAAATTATAGAACGTAATTTTTTTTCTTCATCTTTTTCTTCTTCTTCTTCTATATTTTTTTGCATCGTTTCCCTCCCCCCCAAAACATGTGTTTCAAATCTCAGACTCACGCTGAGACAAGCAATTTACGGTCAATCATTATAAGTAACTTTGGTTATGAATTTTGTGAATGAAATGGAAGGTATTAGATGGGAGTCTGTGTTGGTCTTTGGGATTTTCGGTGCAGATCAAACTTTATGCGCGAATACATTTTCAAAACTTTTTTTTGTTCTTTGCTTCTCTTCTTTTTGTATCTTTAGGTTTCGCGTTTTAAGGTCGTTTTTATATACCTCCGAAAGTACATTTCATAACCTAATGTAATTTATAGATTCTTTAAAATACAAAATCATTTGCATTTTAATGCATATAGATATATATATATATATATATATATATATATATATATATAGGTATATATATATATATATATATATATATATATATATATATATATATATATATATATATATATATATG
Source organism: Trachelipus rathkii (assembly GCA_015478945.1). Taxonomy (NCBI): domain Eukaryota; kingdom Metazoa; phylum Arthropoda; class Malacostraca; order Isopoda; family Trachelipodidae; genus Trachelipus; species Trachelipus rathkii. The sequence continues at coordinate 760 of JABUQX010051446.1, read as the reverse complement.
AGATATATATATATATATATATATATATATATATATGTGTGTGTGAGTGTGTGTGTGTGTGTGTGTGTGTGTGTGTGTGTGTGTGTGTGTGTGCGTGTGTGTGTGTGCGTGTGTGTGTGGATCTAGGTGTGTTTGTATGTTTGCATGAGAAAGTTTATGAAGTGTATGTAGTAAGAAAGAGAGCAAAACACTGAGGGTTACATTATTTCATGGGGAAATTACAAGCTTAGGGACTAAATTTATACTCTTAATAAAAGCGCGGAGCGAGAATGCGCGAATTATATGCAAACCTACAACAAACGTTCCACTCTGGCCTCTCTCTCCTCTTTTCATAAATAGTTTAAGATATTTGCATAAGGCATTAGAGAGAGAGAGAGAGAGAGAGAGAGAGAGAGAGAGAGAGAGAGAGAGAGAGAGAGAGAGAGAGAGAGTTAAAGAAAAAAAAAATATTAAAAAAAAAAACTTAAATCATAAATTCGATTAGAGCTGGACATGTATTTGAATGTAAACCGAATTTAATGGTTAGCCATTCTACATAACAAAGCTGTGCGTGATTTTTTTTCTCGCTATTTTAATATAGATACTGGTAGGCTTTCCCTCATTTGAATTACCCCTTACCCTTCCGTTTCCCCCCAAAAATATGGGGGAAGATATTCAGTTAGGCCTCCAGGTGGATGCTTTGTGTACAGTCAACAACAGTTTGTATTCGGTATCCTTTAAAATTAAGAAGTCTATATAAGACACGATATATATTTATGGA
>JABUQX010051445.1:20000-32782 GCA_015478945.1 Trachelipus rathkii | reverse complement strand
AGCTTCTTTCCCATGTTTTGATATATACACATTGCTTTTAGTTATTCGTAAGACCCTATATGGACCCAAATACCTTTTTTCTAATTTACCCACAGTGTACTGTTGATTTCTAACTAGTACAAATTTTTCCTTATTGAGATCTTTTGGAACAAATATATGATTATTTTTGTATACAACTTGAGGCGCCAAAGACCTTCGCATTAAAGACAATAATTTCTTCAGGTAGGCACTCTGACTGATCGCAGCATTGAGTGGTTCCTAGGACAGATAAATTCTGGCCGAACATCAAAATGCAAGGCGTTACTCCTTCTTCGTTCAAAGGACTGATCCTCAAACAATACAGTCAAATGGGGGATCTCAAGCCACTCTAAGCCCTCGTTTTTACTATCGTTTATCCTGCATCTTAGGCTTGATTCATTGAGTGCGGTTCAATTTCACAAATTTCCCGTTACTATTTGCCTGCACTTGGCTGCCGATTAACAGATTATTATCAATACCAAGCAGGTTTCAGGGACATCACAGAACAGTTTTGGCAGTGGAATTGAGTTCGGATTCCGATACAGTTCTTTTAATAACCCCCCACAGAAGTGGAATATATTTTCCGCTTACCATAAACATGCAGAACGGGCAATCTACAGATGTTTCAAGGGATAAGCGAATGGATATTTGCTGAACCTATCGATGAAGACTAATAGATAGTTGAACTCTTTACTATATGGCATTTTTATTAGATCCACATGAAGTGTATCAAACTTCTCCAACATCTCCCTGTATCTCACCCATTAGGGGAAAATCCTCCTAGTATTCTTGTTTTTCTGACAAATGTTGCAACTTTTAATGTATTTTTTTCACTTGGCTGTGCATGTACTTGAATACGAAATCTGCTCTCAAAACGGTCAATGTTCTCTTAACTCTCAGGTGGTTCATATTATGTATCCTTGCTATCATATCGTCTATCAAATTTTCTGGAATAATTATTCTTGCGAATTCTGTCGAAATTTCAACTGCCAAAGATAACCCTTTTCCCTTGCAAATGAAATCCTTATAAGTAGCCTTCAATCAAGAAGACTCTCCCAATTTCATTTAAGTTTTGATGTACAGATCAGTCTCCTGCTCGACCGCTATGTCCTAGAAATCTATACCTTCTTTGATTCTATCCATTATCTCATTCAACCATTTTTTAGTATAAGTTATAAGGTTTACGAAGAAATAATCAAAATCGTTATTATTAAACCCTTCATCGGTATCCCCGCAGCGACCACGGCTATCGTCTTCATTCTCATCATCATTATTAGTTTTGATATTATTATTATTATTATTATTATTATTATTATTATTATTATTATTATTATTATTATTATTATTATTATTATTATTATTATTATTATTATTATATTATTATTTTATTATATTATATTATTATTTTATTATTATATTTTATTATTATTATTATTATTATATATTATTATTATTGTAATATCCGAGCAATTGACACTTTCTCGACCCGCATTCCATGATTTGGCATTTAAAGAACCCCCATTACTATATTCATTCTCCACTAACAGTAATTTGGTTTCCATGGTGATCTGATCTGTTGGAGAGAGTACCATCTACTCTCCATTTTCTATGAAGGCTAATTTTTAAGTCTAGCTTCTTGAATTTCTACACGCTCGTTTTCTTCATTTAGCTCGTTCAAGCGAATAGTTAACTTATTTTTGGCTTTAGATATTAATTTAAACTCGATGTAAAAACTTGCTATCTAATTCCATAACCTTATTTCTCGGGCATCATGCCATTTTATCTGCACTTTTTCCTATTGCTATAGTTTATGTAACTGCCATTATTGACATGTGCAAATTTGCAATTTCACTATCAAATAAGGCATTACTTTTGCAAGCCATTAATTGATATCAATCTCCCTTCGTGTATTGCGCGGTATTCCATTTCTTGCCTCGCCTCAGTATCGCTTCTATACAAGGCAAAAGATTGGTTTAGTTGGGTTCCTGCGTCTCGCATGTAAGGCGCATCTCCATGTGCAACATCATCACTTCGTGGCAAACTTCCGTCCTCTATCCAGGAAACGATGAATAAGGAGGTCATTTATCATTGCCGCCTTTGCTCATTTCTAATCTAAAAGCTCCGATAAAGATATTCATGTGAATGAGTGCCTACGTGATGGATCTCGTGTGTGTGAGTGTGCTAGGTACGATGAGCGTATATTATTGACAAGAGTCTCAGCAGGTGCTAGAACAGCACTTGTGACCTCTGAATTAGGAGTGAGTCGAAGCTATAGTCTCGAATAAGGACACGTATGGTGGGTAAGGGGTTACCCTGAGTTTTTCTTGACAGGGATGTGGTAATCAAGTTGGCACAGGTCCATCTGTCCGCACTTTTAATTGTGCAATTGGAAAAATTTATATCCTTACATTTTTTTCGTAAAAATATCGAGACCAATCTCTGGTGAATAGTTTTTATCTACCACCAGTTTCTTACTCCCAATTTGATTTTGGTGGTTGCCAGTTGAGACAATCTTATGTAACGACCAGAATGCTCGCGCGGCGTTTTTTAATTCCCAAACTCCAGAACTTATTGTATCTCGCCCTTCGCCTCTCTTCATATTTTTTGCAACGTTGGTGTTGCTTTTCTTATATTGGGCTCTCCGTATACTCTTGCGTTAATTGTTCGCCATATATTTTTCTCGTCTTTAAAGGGTTGATTCCTCATCCCTCCCCCTTTTCATAGTAGATTACTCAACCGACTCCATCCCTTCTTCTTCTGTAGATTGCGCTAAGATTGAAGCCATTACGCTGGCTAGCTGTTTATTTTTCAAGGTTAAATTGGGCTTCTCTGTAAGGTTTATAAAATAGTTCTTATATGTCTTTAATTAAGTTATTAATATTATCTTGAGGAACTGGTCCAAGAACAGTAAGGACAGAGTTAAAGAAATTATGCATGTCCTAAAGTAGAAGTCTCTCAAAGCTTTATTGTCCAATTTTTGATACCTCAGGGTCGATATTGTAATGATATTTAAAGTCGATAATAAAGACCAAAATTTTTTTAAGAAGGGCATTCCAAAAATGCATATAAAGTTAATGTCTGCCGTGAAAGCGTAAATCGTCATAGACTTTCCCAACCAATCGTCAATCTTTATAGAATGTTGTAAATTTCATTCGTGGCCTTGACCAGGCCAATAGTGGATTGCTTTCGTTATCTATCTTATTTTTTGCTTAGAAATACTCCGATTTGATGAGTAGCTCCACGAGAGCTGTTACGTGGTTCCGTAGTAGATAAATCTTCAAGTCAATCGTTTTGGGAAAACTTTATAACCACTGCACCTCACACTATGTGCCTGGTAAAATATAAACTTTTTTTATGAAATCCTATTTTTTTCAGCTGGAAGGTGTTTCTCTTTAGGATGTACCATTGCCAATTATAGCCTACGAAAATATTTAATATATATAGTCTCCCCGCCATCTTGCCATATATGTTTTGAATGCAAGTGCTTTATTAGGCAAGCACACAATACCTCTATAATGTTTGTAGCTGAAGGAACCTTATTTCTCTAGTACACCAATTCGAGGAAAGAAATGTGATCAGGTTTATTCATCGACAGGGTAATAGAGAAGCATTCAAGTATATAAATTTATAGCTATTTAGTAATATTTATAATATATATATATTATATATATATCATTATATATATATATAGACTCATATAATATATTATATTGTATATACTATTTATATATATACTATATATAATATAATAAATAGTATATATATAAAACCTTCAAAATCGGAACCCCCACCCAGCTTTTGCATATGTAGATAGACAATATTCCATTTGTTTTGATAAAAAAAAATTAGTGCTCACTTTCAATTCATTTCTTTGAAGCCAATTAGATCTTAAATGGCGGTGTGGGATGTAAAATATCGATGATTGCATACACATTTTTTCTTGCCTTATTTGTCATGAAAAATTTTAATAAAAATTGAGTTTTATGTTTTTTATATTATATTAAAAACAATTTTATGGCTCAGATTTTGATTAAAATTGGTAGCTTTAAAATAAGCGTAACATTGTTTTTTAGTTAAAAGGTTTTAAAAAAAAATTTGTTTGCATGAAAGTTATTGTCTTAGTCATCCCTCTTTGAGATCGTATGCTCAATATAGTGCATATCAGAACATAACCTAGTTTAGTCAAAATAAAGGGTATTAAATAAGGTTAAGTAAAGCCGTGAAAAAATTGACAAACAGCTCCGTACCCAACTATGTGATTTTTATAAGAAGCCTGTACCTGAGCAGGTTTAACTCTTAATATTTAAAATCAATCTAATTTCACAGATGCCCCATATCGGATGCATCCGATATGGGCATGAACTGCCCGCCATTTTTTACATGGTGCTAAAAGCCTGTTATTTTAATAAACGGTTATTGCTTACTTTTTCGTTTTTGCAATTTTGCATAGATAATTCCTTCATTTAGTTGACAACTTTCGGCAGAAAAATTAAGGAATTTCTAACCGTAACATCACGAACCATTTGCAAAAAAAATGAGATCGTTCTTCAATAATGTTAACTCGTGCGAGCACGAACGTATAGCACGAGTGCAGGAGTCGCCTCTGAATTATATATATTACTAATATAAAATTATACTACATATACTATATACGTATATATATATTATAGTATATCTATATTATTATTATAGTTATAATAATATATATATATATAAATAGTAGTTTAGTCTATATATATTCTAATCATATTATAATATTATTGATATATACTAACTAATATCTTGATATAAGATATATACTCATAATATATACTCTATATATATAATATATATACGTTACTATAGTATTTATATTATATATATTATATATATCATGTAATATGCAAATAAAAACCCTATAATAATATATACTATAGCTATATATATATACTAGAATATAATAGTATAATAATATATATATATTTATATAATATATATATTATATCTCATATATATTATATAAATACAGTTATTATACATATAATATATAGATATATATTATACAGATATATTTTATAGTATATTATATATAATAATATAATATATATATATATATCATAAATATTTAAATATATATTAATATATATAGATACTATGTATCTAGCGGTCATATATATATATATATATTATAATATATATATATATATATAATATATTATATATATATTATATATATATTATATATATAAATTATATAATATATATTTAATATATAATATATAAACGCCTATTTTTTTATCTTATGACGCATACTTGAAATAGTAGGGGATGGCCTATGCTAACCTTGAGCCCCTCCCTCACAACTTTAATTGTCACTATGTATAACGCCACCATCCATACATTCTCGTTGTTGCCCCAATCCGAGATATTGCGCAACAGATTGGAAAAATAATTCTGAAATTGGATGCAATCTTTTTTTAAATGATGGTCTATTAAATTTTAGATACATTTTATTGCTTTTTATTTGCTTACATGATTAATAGGAGGTGTACGATTAAGACTACTGGGGCTTGTTGATGGCGAAGAAGAGTTTGCAAATAGGCATGGGAATAGGTAACTGCTTGTGTGCTTGAATAGCCGATGGAAGATGTGTTAAATATTATAAGTGTTAAAATTATTATTTATTATCGTATTATTGTATTATTATTTATTACTATTATCTATTATTATGTCGTTATTATTATTATTATCATTATTTATATATTATTATATTGATTATAATTGTATTTTTATTATTTTATACAATAATAAATCAGCATTTGTCTTATATAATTTTGCAAGACTTTTCAAATTTCTAAAAAACCTTCCTAACATTTTCATAATTTCTTTAGGACAATTCTTGGAATAAAACAAAATAATTGCCTTTCGAAATGATCCATAGCTTTTCCGTCCGCCTCATCTCGTGGACATTTTGCAAGGGCAATATGACTTTATTTTGATGTAACGAGGAGGCAAGAAAAATTAAACATTAAAAATATTACTATTATTTACAAGTATATTAAGTAAGATTAAAAACTAAAATTTAAAATATTTACGAGAAAAATAAACACAAGATTTAATTTAGATTGTGTGTGTCTTTTTTCCTTTCTTCCTTTATAAGCTAAAAATATTACAGTAATCGGAAGCATTCGTTTATGATTTTATATTGATGTCCGTCTATTGCTTTGCTTAAAGAAGGGAACTCCCGCCAGGCCTAAGATCCGAAATTCCTCTTTTTAATCAAAATTTGAATAATTTAACTATTCATTATTATAAAATTGAATGAGTCACAGAAAGGATCCCTTACTCTCCATCAGCGGATTCGACATGGACACCGGCGGCTGCGCGTCCGTAACAATTTAAACCGGAATGTCTAACCACTGGCCATCTATCGTCCGCCAAAAAAGAACGCTTTTCACTGGTAATTTTTAAAGCACTGGTTTTTTTTCTCATCCCATAATTGCCTGAAAAATAAAATGAAAAATAAATAAAGAATTAAATAATGATAGCAATCATATTAGAGGTTATTATCAGCCAACAAAGTAGTCTTCTTTGATTAGTGCTCGTGATGGACCATCTGCTGGCGAGTGTACCAACGTCGTATGCCAATTCCATTGCAATGGAGTGGATGTAACGCCACCTACATTGGTTATACGACGAATACCCTTCGCAGCGTTATGTTGCAGCACAGGTACAAACCAAGTAAGATAAAACACCATATGCAGGAAGAACATACAAAATTACACAATAATGAAAAGAATAATTTACTTCAAAAATTTTGATTAAAAAAGAAAAGATGGAAATCTTTTCTCGGAACCTCTGTATGGCTGGCGGCAGTCACCTTCTTATTATAGTGATAAGTCGAGTAGACCCTGAGGACACCATCCAATAAAAATATAACGGATAATGATTACCGATTTACCTAATATTATTTACATATAAGAAGAACCGGCAAAAAGGACCACAATAACTAATTAATCACACTTCACATTTAGTTTTCGTGATATATTTTAAATTTTAGTTTTTAATCTTACTTCTTATATTTGTAATAATTGTATATTATTTAAGTTTAATTTCTTTGCTTCGTTCATAAATAAAGTCATATCCTTGAAATGTCCACCGCGAGCGGACGAAAGCTTGGATCACATTTCAGAAGGCCATTATTTTGTTTTATTCAAGATTTGTCCTAAGAGAAAATTAATGAAAAATGTTAGGAAGTTTAGGAAATTTCAGAACAAGTCTTCAAAAAATGTTACTATTATTGATTAGTTATATTTATTATTATTATTATTATTATGTATTATTATCATTAGTTATTATATTCATTATTATTACTGTTATATTTGATTATTATTATTGTCATTATTATTGTCAGTTATGTATATTATTAATTGATTATTATTATTTTATATTATCGGATCATCTTAGTTAATGATGTATTATATATTATGTATTATTATTATTATTATCTACTATTTATTATTAATTATTATTATTTATTATTATCATCTGAAGGTAATAACTGAAACTGTGGAATTAAGTTTTAATTGATTTTATTAGTAGGATGGGGAAAGTTCATATTAGTAGATTCTGTTAATGCTGAGGAATCGTGCGGGTTTACAAAAAATTTATAAATTAAGGAAAATATGTCGAAGAAAAAGCAGAAGATAATAGGGACAGCTTGACATATCTTTTTTAGATCGCAAGAACAGCTAGATTTCGATTTAAATGAAAATACTCCGGTTTAAAGAAAATTAGTTCAGTATCAGCATGTCAAGTCCAAATCTAAAACTAAAGAAATAAAACTTTAGATGTATTACAAGCCATGGAAACTTTTTTCTATGTTTTCCGAAAGAGCCAGTGGGACTAAGGAGAATGTGAATCATGTGGTAAACCAATTTAACTGTAATAAAGATGGCTGTAATGTGTCTCTTAACTCTCGTGTTAGCTTATACACTATAATTCTCTCAAAACTTTCCGCAAAAACGTCTCCACAACATAGAACAGGACCCAAGTAAGATTATTTGACACTTGAAGAAACGAACATGGAACTCCCAAAACCCAATCTCGAACATTTCTAATTTTGACATCTTACACCAAGCGCAGGAAATTTCTTTTGAATTGAGGCTGGCTGTTGAGTCTCTCTTAATAAAAAGCAACAAGGTCCGATTATTCCAATAGTCAAATGACATTGAGAATGTGAAAATTCGATTGAACATATTTTAGATTTAGCTAGATAGATTTTTGATATATTTTATTATTTAAGGATCTTAGATTCTTACGGTTTAGTAATAAAACTTACATCTATTACTTACAAATTTAATTTGAGTTAATTAACATATTATTTGTTTCATTCATATTCCCTATGTAGATAACACTAATCTCCCGATTGATGCCTGTGAGAGTGGCCGAGGGCGAAATATTAGATTAAACATTCAGAAAGCAGTTGTTCATTTTATCTCTAGTAGATAGTCTGAAAAAAAATCACAGATGAAGCTGTTTGATACCTTTAGAAGAATTGGAAAAAAGCTTGTAACTTCACACTTAAATTAGGAAGCTGATATGATTACAGTTCTAAAATAATAATAATAATTAGAATAATAGTATTAAAATAATAATAATATTAGAAATTTGCTACACAAATAGTTTGAAAATAATGTTCATATTTTGTATAATACTCACATAACTATTTTAATAAATAATTATTAAATAATAATAATAATAATGAATAATATTAAATACATCATAAATTAATAATAAGAATCTCGAGTAATCAAAGTAGGACAAAACAAAATATCATTGTAATAAGAAAAAATAACTAATAATAATAATAATAATAATAATAATAATAATAATCCATAATTAATTAGATAATAATCAATCAATAATAATATTATAATAAGAATAATAATAATTAATAATAATTAATAATAATAACCAATAATAGTAATAGTAATAATATAATAATCATATAATAATTAATAATAATAATAATATTAATAATAATAATAATAATAAATAATAATAATAATAATAATAATTAATAATAATAATATTAATAATAATAATAATAATAATTAATAATAATAAATAGCAGAAATCAAACAAAGAGCGCTTCAGAACATGTCTCAGAGGCCTCTCTGACACATATAAAAGTGAGTTCAAAAATTCTGTTTCCTTTTGAGATTATAAACACAAGCTATTCTGCATTAATAGTAAGCGTGCAGCGAGGTATTCACCAAAGGTATCTCCATTCAGGAAAGGAAAGCCCGCGTACTCAATTTAGAACTCCTCAATTTCATCCATCAATTATTGTTATATTTAACTATTGTTCTTACGCTCTGTCTGTCAAGGAAACCCGTTTGTTGTCTTTAGGTTTGGACTTTGGCATTCCATTTTTTAAATTTAATTTCCTGTTTCCTATATTTTGAGAAACTCTTAAAGCAACTGAGACATGAGCTTATTTGCAAAAATAACTTTTATTCATTGTGTAACGCAGTTAAATCAATAGCCAACAAATATTTTTTGTACCAAATGTAGATATATCTTCCACACGTTTTTCAAGAGAGGGAGGACTGCCAAATTCTTAAAAAGTTAGGTAATAATAAAAATCTTATTGTATGTGGCCCTGATAAAGGTAAGGCTGTGGTGATTATGAAAAGTAATTCCGATTCGTTCGAAAAAGGAACACTGTTCTTTCTTGATACCACTAAATTAAGAGTTCCTTTTGAGCGTTCAAAGCTTATCAACAAACTAGAAGACAAGCTGAACAGAAAGCTTAGAGATTTGAAAACACGTAATATCATGGATGATTTTACCTATAATGACGTTTTTGCCTCTGGATCTGCGCCTTGGTATTTACTGTATGGTTGCCTTTAGGTGCACAAAGACAACTGTCCCACAGACGATCTTGAGCTGACTATACAGGAATGCACAACTTTAAGCTTCCTCTAAATATCTGTGTTCCTATTAAAGCCCTACTCTCCAAAGATACTCCTTTGGTCGACTAATTTCATAATGATTTTGCTTTTGAACAATATATAACACAACAGTCTTCTCAAAACCGTTATGGTGATGTGATTGGATGTCGTAATCCTTGTTTACAACGTTCCTTCTTGATAAACATATCAACATTTATTTACAATAACCTGAACATATCGGGATTCTGATGCAGCATTTGGCTATGACAGAACTTCAATTGCTGACCTACTTTCCTTGCAGTGTCTGATTCTTACTTTGATTATTTTAATAGATAAATTATATAAGATTACTTTTTCAAAATGGATTCCCCCCTAGGCCCCATCTTCGCAAATATCTTTCTCAATCATCATATGGAGGGAACTTTCATGAACAATAGAGCTATTGCAGCCCCTAAATTTTATAAACGTTTACGTCGATGATATTTTCTGCACTTTTAATAATAACGAAGATGCCATTCAATTATGTAATTATATCAACTCCATTCACAAATATTTAAATTTTTCTATAGAATTTGAGGACAGCTGCGCACTTTTACCCTTTCAATAGTAAGAAAACGCATTCTTTTTGATACTTTGAAAGGTGTAAACTGTAAACAATTCATACCTTGAGGAGTAAAAGTGTGTTTTTTCTATAGAGCGGAAGTTGAAAACTTTCTGGTGTTCCTCCTGACTACACACTAGTCAGGAGAACACCGAGAAATTTCACTTCGTTCTATAGAATAAACTAAACTTTTACCCTCAAAGGTCATGAATTTTTTACAGTTTTACACCGTTTAAAGAACAGAAAAAAGTGCACGTTCTTTACATTGAATAATCCTACAGGAGCCTACAGATTAACCTCTAATCTTCATTTCTCTACAGATTTGAAGAAGTGTTCAGCTTCTATTCACGTACTTTATAAAATAATTGTTTTCCTTCCTGAATTTCTTTTACAGGGGTCATTCTATTGTACCTGACCTTATTATAAATATCTATCAACCTGAAACAACACAAACCCTTTACTGTTTCAAAAAAAGTCACACATTCTTCAAGTTTTCCATATGTGGGGCCGTCGTTTCGCTCTTTTTGAGAGAGAGATCTGAGCAGACCCTGAAACCGTTTCTTGCCTCACATCTCTTTTTAATCTTGTTTTGTCTAACTCCCTTAGATTGGTTCTCTCTTTCATTTCAAAGATCAGCTGCCTGTCCATTGTTCTGATCTTAGAGGTGTGGTGCCTATTTAAAGTATACGATGTCCTCGTGTGAGTGAAGGCAACGCTATATTGGTTCCCCATAAGATCTTACTCAGCATATAGGCATGCGAGCAATGGGCATTAGCCATAGGACCTTGTGGTCCCTGTCAGATGAAGGAGGCCTCTGTCTGTCAGGGGAGGTAATTCTATTGTCTGTGCCACACCTTTGTTTATTTCAGACATTTCACTGATCTTTAGCTCACTCTCACTCTCCGTCTTTACTTATTTCTTGAACTTTATACATTAATAAAACACAACCATACTAACAATAACATAACTTGCATACGCCAATTATATATCACATAAAAATAAAAATAAATTATTTACATATTATATAATTTATTAATTTTTGGTTCAGCTTTCTAACCAAAATATTTTCCACCAACCAACCAATCCTTTTTGCTCCGCCTTCGAAGCTGTCTTGCTGGTGTATTCTATTTTACTATTAGTTAGCTTCTATGTCTACCTGACCAGCTTCAGACCTAAGGTAAATATCCGTCCATTGTCTTGATTTCTAATTCTCTTCTTTCATGTTGATATAGAAAAGATTAACAGGAGAGGTCTTATTATTGTCTATTATTTATTATTAATTTTATTAGTTATTATTATGATATAGTTATTTATTAATTATTATGTTATTATATTATTAATTATTTTTCCTATGTGTATAAATCTGATTAATCATATTATTATTATATTCTTGTGTCATTATAAATTAACTAGCTTTAGTTATTATTATTATATATTATTATTATTTTATTGATTTACTTATTATTAATTTTATTTTCCCTGATTTTCATTATATAATTTTATTTATTATTACTATTATATTTAATTATTATTATTATCTATTTTCTAATATGTACTGTAATTATGTATTTATTATATATTATTATTATTATATTTGATTTTTAAAAAAATATTTTTATTTTTAATATATTATTATTTTATTTTCACTACTATTTATTGTATTATTATTATCTCTATTATTATTTTTATCATATTATATTATTAAATATTATATTTATTTATTATATTATTATTATATTATTATTATTATTATTACTATTATTATTATGTTTATAATACTATATTATACTTCATTACTATGTTAAGACATTTATAATTGGAATTCTTATTTTTTGGTCGTTCTTTTATGTTATTATAATTACTTGCACTTTTATCTATTATTATTATTGATTCATTATTATTATCATTATATTATGATTATATTATTATTCTATCTACTAGAAATAGTATATCTATTATTATATATTCATAGTTATTCATAATTTGCATATGGTTGAAGAATTTTTTACAAATATTCCAATTTATTTTTAATTTTTATTAAATTTTTTAAAATTTTGTTTTAACAAGATAGGACATGTCTCAGCTGTGACGCGAAACCGTGTCAACTTGAATAGAATGTTTCAGTGCTTTCTTCGCACGTTATGCTTTATCCTTCACGATTAAGTTTGCGAACAAATGTACTTACTTCTACTTATATATATATTCTATTTATATAAAATACCTAT
>JABUQX010051444.1:27500-38925 GCA_015478945.1 Trachelipus rathkii | reverse complement strand
AAAAAAAAAAAATATTGCGATAATGATGTAATGATGTAGAAGAGAGCCTATTTAGAGACCTCTTTATTGACTCCGTGTTAGAGTAATAAAACACTGTTCCGGTGATTGGAAGTTTGCTTTTTTTTCTACTAAGAATACCCCAACGGGGCTTTAGTACCGCACGATGGCAGGAGTCGGGGTCCTCTCCCGGCCTTCCGGGGAACTACGGGTAGGATTATTTCCCCCCTCCGGGAAGGTCTCCGGAACCCCCGCTCTTGGTATTTGGGTGTGGGGGTTCCTTCGCCCCTCCCCTACGGGTATGGGAAAACGTCCCCCCCCTGTGTTCCCGTATCGGCTCGAGGCGCCCCTACATTGCCGTGAATACTTTAACCAAATAATATATATATAATATATATATAATAATATAATATATATATATATTATATATAATATATTATATAATATATATAAAATTATATATATATACATACTATATATATTATATATATATTATGTCCCCTGCCTCCTAAAAAAAAAATAGCCTATTTTTTATTTTATTTATTATTTTTTTTTTACATTTTCCTAACTAAAATTTTACATGGATTCCAAAAATGTATCCTTTTTCGCGTAGCTATTGTAGTTTTGAGATATGATTTTTTTGGTTTTTTTTTTTTTTTTTTTTTTTTTTTTTTTTTTTTTTTTTTTTTTTTACATTTTCGCCTAAAATTGGACCAGATCCAGGCGATATTCCTTTTCCTGTGGCTAATTGTAGTTTTTTGAGATATGGATTGATGATAGTTGTCGCTCTAAACCAAATATCACCATATTAATATATATATATATATATATATATATATATATATATATATATATATATAATATAGATATTATATATATATATATATAGTATATATATAATTATATATATATATTATATATATATAATACTTATATATATATTATAGTATTATAATTCACAGGATATACTCTAAAAAAAAAAAAAAATAATGGAGCATTAAAAAAACCAAAATGATTTAAGTCTTTAGGAAAAAAGTTACAGCCTCTCAAAGTTTAAAATTTTCCCATAGGCTTTCTTATATAAAAAAAATAGTGGGCCTCGTGCTCGTTTTAGGGCCATCCTAGTTCAGGTTATGATAAGATTTGTGGTCAGCTTCCAGATTAGGTGACACCTGTAACTTAAAAATTACAATATCTACATGAAAACTGAATACGTTTTTGAAATCTCATGGGTGGAAGCGAACATTTAGGATGCGGACCTGTCGAACTGAAGAAGAAAAAAAAGTGCATAAAAAGTATAAAAATAAAAAAAATAGTAAATATGTTTTGATGTACGACAATTGTCGCCTTCTCCCAAATATCTGAGACATGATATTTACGACTTGCTTGAGAATTGAGATGGAGTGAAAAAACTATTTTTTTTTAATTTATTAACGTAATTGCATGGCACACAAAGGTAATCTACTGGGGGCTCCGCCCTCCCGTACCCCATGACCCGTGAGTGCTGGTGAAATAATTTTTAAGGGAAGAAAATTAAAAATCATGATTTTTAAAGTTACCCTTAAAATATTGAAAAGATATAAAGAAAACTTATAATTTTTATGGGTAAGACTTCTCAAATAAAGTTTTCAACGAAGATGTTAACTCTATTGTAATATTTTATTAATATTTAATTTTAACTCTTTTACTTTTTGTTTTGCTGCATTAAAATGTTCGCCGATTTCAAAAATGCATTCAGTTTTTATGTATCTATCGAAGTTTTTGAAATACAGGTGTCACCTAATCTGGAGACTGGCCAAGATTTGTTAAGTATACATAGAATTTCTCTGTGTATACCTAGCAAAACATATCATAACCTGAACTAGAGGGTCTGAAATGAGACCTAACCTGGATGGATCAAAAATAAAAAGTCTATGAGAGTTTTAACAACTTTGAGAGGCTGTAACTTTTTTCCTAAAGAGACCGCCATGTTTGTTTTTCTTTATTCTTCATTATTATTTTTTTAGAGTATATAATGTGTTTTTTATGAAAATCGGGGATGAAGCCCCTCTGCGCTACTATTACCTTAGGTAAATAATAATTTTCCGATGGAAGTAATTATGTTAGTACCTTTCCCTTTATACCTTCCCACCCTTATTTTTGTTAAAATCGAGCCTAATTCAATTTTTTTCAGTTCTATTATTCTTCATGATGTTTCATTCGTTATGATTATTTTCACCGGCGCGCGAGAGAGAGATATCTTTCAAGGTATTCTCTAAAATGCTAGCAAAAAAAAAGCCAAAAATATGCTGAATTCAGCATTTTTTTTTATTTTTTTTTACTTTTTCTGCTAGATTTACCATTTAGCTACTTTCTATTTGCAGAGCCATTATAGTGTAATTTTTGCTAATATACTATTAAACTTAAGGATATCTTACTAATTTATCTCACTCCTACTCTATATATATATACAATATTATATATAGTATATATATATAATTTTACACTTTTTATATTTGCATATATAGTTAATTTTTGCTAATATATATATATATATAGTATATAATATATATATATATATAATATTATATTATCATTTTTTCCATCCTCATCATTCATCGCCATTTCAGTCACCCCACTCTCTTCCCCCAAGACTTTGAAAGTTAAGGAATAACGTAGGCCATGACCTGGAAAACAGAAAGTAGAGATAGGAACAGGAATTATGACGCAAGGGTCGAAAAAGGAAACCAGCCCTTACGCTCCAGTATTATATCTTTTAGTGAGAACTCGTCGCAGTCAGAAAACCCACCTTATACTTCACGGGACCGCGACGAACCCTCACTGTGGCATCTCGTCATTGTATGGTTTATCTTCTTTGGCCCCCCCAGGTGGCCACGACCATAACCCCCCTTAACAAAAACCCCTCATTCACTCTATTATGCACCTTTATTCTAGCCTCTGTCAAACTCGCATTTCTCTCCTCCAAGCTTTCCTTTACTGACTCGATCCACTTTTTCTTCGGTCTCCCAGACTGTCGATTCCCAGCACACTCACCACTTTACTTCCGCTTAACCAACCAACTATCATCCATTATTTCCACATGACCAAACCATCTCAATGTACTTTCATTTATTCTCTCATTTACCCCTTTCTTCACGCCACACAACTCTCTAACACGTTCATTCCTCATTTTATCAATTCTTCTCACATCTAACACGCCCATACGGTTGTCCTTCTGAACACATTGTACTTTAGATCTTATTATCTCTTCATTTCAGGGACCAATCTCAACTACTATATATTAACACAGGTAACAACATACCCTCATGTAAGACTCTAGTGCACTCAAGACTTAGTCCCTTTATATCCACCAATGATTTAATTGCACCAGCCACCTTCCTGCCATTCACGACTTTCCTACTACACTTTGCATCATCTGTCCCGCGGTGTGAAGTCATGTTAGGTGGTAAGCAACTGGAACAAGTATCTGAGTTTAAATATTTAAAATATATGTTGGATGAAAATGGAACGGATAATGCAAAATGTAGTAGGAAAGCAGTGAACGGTAGGAATGTGGCTGGTGAAGTGAAACTATATGAAATCTAAGGTACAAAGTGTTCAGATGGACAATCTTAGGGGCATGTTAGGTGTGAGAAGAATTGATAAAATGAGGAAAGAACGCAGTAGGGGGTGTGTAAGGATAGCAATCATGGAACATAATACCGTTACAGCGTTTTTACATTGTGAGATGGTTTTGTCATATGGAAAGGATGGATGATGGACCGAAGAGAAAGTGGATTGAAGCAGTAAAGGAATGCCTGAAGGAGAGGAATGTAAGTTTGGCAAAAGCGAGAAGAAAGATGCATAACAAGAGTGAATGGCGGGGTCTTTGAAGAAGAGAAACCACAGTAAGGGTCCGTCGCAGTCTCTTGAAGCCTCAGGGTGGATTTTTCAAATTGCAACGAGTTCTTGCATCATGTTCTTCTATTACTTTTCTGTTTCGGTGTATGCTACGCACCTCACCCCCAATCTGGGGATAGGAGGTAGATATATATATATATATATATATATATAAATATATATATATATATTTATATATTATATATATATATTATTATATATATATTATATTAATATATATATATATATATATATATATATATATATATTATATATATATATAATAATATATATTATATATATATATATATATATATATATATATATATATATATTATATAATATTATTATAACATATATATATATATAATACATTATAATATAAATATATTATATTATATCTTTAGTATGGAACGTTATAATATATATATATATATATATATATATATATTATTATATATATATTATAATAATATATAATATAATATATTTATATATATTATATATATATATTAATATATATATATATATATAATATATATATATATATATATATATATATATATATATAGGGATACATACATTCCATTCTCTATCCTTTGATCTAAAACTGATAAATCTTGGTTTATCAGAAATTATCGTGGTTTCCAAATCCTGAAACGAGCTTTTCACATTTCATCCCGGTATGATCAGTTCTTCTAGACCCTAAGACCCTAAAAACTTAGAAAATGCAACAATAACCTTTCTGGTTCCTCTACCTCACATTCTTTCTGACATTTTTGCAGTTTTAAAATGTCAACTCCAACTTTGATTCCTCCTCTCTCCTTCCTCATGTGTCTCTGTCGATAATACTTCTGTCTTAACTTATGATAAAGCTGAACTGTTTTCTCAAACTCTTTCATCTAGTTCCTCTCTAAACGGTTCCAGAGATATTCCTCCTTTTTTCAACTCATTAAAATGTTATTTTTGCACTCTCTGAACTTTAACACTAAGAAGGAGGAGAGTGCTGAAGTTCTTCCTCCAGTGGTCCTCAAAATTTGTGCTTCTGAGCTTGTACTCTACCTTGGTAAACTGCTTCCTCATGCCTATCAGATTCAACCTTTCCCTTCTGCTTGAAGAGTCCATTCATCCAGCATGTGCTGAAGAAGTGAGACCTCCAGTCAATAATTCAACTATCGTCCTGTCGCTTTAACCTCTGTTCTTCCTAATGTTTTCGAATTTATTCTTAAAAAGAAGATTTAGAAACATCTTAAATCTTCTAATCTTATCTCTGATTGCCAGTATAGCTTCTGTAAGGACCACTCGACTGGTGATCTTTCCTTTCTCTCCGACTCTTGATCCTCTGCTCTTCCGCATTTCCTTAAATCTTTTTCTGTGGCGCTAGACATATCGAAAAGCTTTCGATACACTATGTCACAAAGCTTTAATTTCTTCCGTTCCAGTCATTCTATGACTGCTATTGAAGATAGCCACCATTTATTCTTTAAATCTATCCATAGTGATGTTTCTCAGAATTCTGTGTTGTCCCAACTCTATTTTTTTCTATTTTAGATTAATGATCTATCTGTTACTGTGTCTCCTCTCCACTCTTGGGCTGAGTAACTCCACCACTTATCATTAGTCCTTCCAATTTGAAAGATGACTCCTTCAACAGCAGATAAATAATGCTAGGAGGATAGCCTTGAAGCAACAGAGCTCCGATCTTTTTGTTCTTACAGTTGTGTTAAAGAAAACGTGGTTGTTTTCAATGCCTCAATACCTCAGCTTCTTCATCTATCTACTTGGCATAATCTTTCACACAACTATTATATCTGTGAATACATAACTCTAACCTCCTTCTGTTCTTAATATTCTTGATATTTTTTTTCTCGTGATCTTTCTTAGAAGAATCAGTGATCTGTCTTGAAAGGATCAGTGATCTTTCTTCGAATTATCAGTGATCCGTCTTGAAAGGATCAGTGATCTTTCTTAGAATGATCAGTGATCTGTCTTGAAAGGATCAGTAATCTTTCTTAGAAGGATCACTGATAAGTCTTGAAAGGATCAGTGATCTTTATTAGAAGGATTCAGTTCATAGAGTTCGTGAAAGGATCAGTGATCTTATTCTTAGAAGGATCAGTTTTGAATCTGTCTTGGAAGATCATGTGATCTTTTCTTAGAAGGATCAGTGATCCGTCTTGAAAGGATCAGTGATCCTTTCTTAGAAGGATCAATGATCCGTCTTGAAAGGATCAGTGATCTTTCTTAGAAGGATCAGTGATCTGTCTTGGAAGGATCAGTGATCTTTCTTAGAAGGATCAGTGATCTGTCTTGAAAGGATCAGTGATCCTTTCTTAGAAGGATCAGTGATCCGTCTTGAAAGGATCAGTGATCTTTCTTAGAAAGATCAGTGATCTGTCTTGGAAGGATCAGTGATCTTTCTTAGAAGGATCAGTGATCCGTCTTGAAAGGATCAGCGATCTTTCTTAGAAGGATCAGTGAAAAGTCTTGAAAGGGTCAGTGATCTTTATTAGAAGGATCAATGATCTGTCTTAAAAGGATCAGTGATCTTTCTTAGAAGAATCACATTATGTTATTTCTAACAAGTTTCTAGGAAATTGGGTGTTCCGAGGCGAATTCGGAATTTCTTCTCACCACCCCAGTTGCAAGCTCTGCATATTTAACGTTGCTCGCCCTTGTATAGAGTATGAATCACATATCTGGGATGGTTCCACACATATTGCTCTCCTTGATAAATCATGGTCAAGGGCTTGTCGATTCTTTAACTCTCCTACTCTAACTAACTCTCTCTCTCAAATATTTCTATCATTCGAACTCTTGTGACACTCTCCTTATTCTATTGTCATTACAATTTAGTGAATTAACATTGTTACTTTGAATTTTCCAGTCACATACCTCCTCCTTTGAGGAGAGTTCCTGCGGCGGCACGTAATTCAGAGAGTCTCATCCATTCTGCCCAACTCTCTGACCCAGATTTAACTGCTATGCTCAATCTTACATCTACTCCACTGGTAAAGTCTGGAACACACTCCAAATATTTCGTGCATATCAGGCTTTAATTTGGCACTGGTTTTCAATTTTTTAATAAACGATGCAATTTGGTAAGCCTCTGGCCTTTACCCACTGGAGAATATATATATATATATATATATATATATATCGATATTATATAGATGTTTATATATATAATATTTATTTTTAGATTATATTAAATATATATATATATATAATATATATATATATATATATATAATATATATATATATATATATATATATATATATATATATATATATATATATATATATATATATATATATATAAATATATTTATATATATATATAATAAAAAAAAAAAAAAAAAAAAACTTATTTTTATTTGGTTTACAACCAAAAAATCCATATTGGTTTAAACCAAACACAACCCTGAATTAAACTCATTTGTAACAAAGATACCAGTGGGGAGGTACTTAAAGGAAAAAAATTCCTATAGGATCCCATCCATTCCTATCTTAATTAAGATAGGAATGGATGGGATTCTATAGGAATTTTTTGCTGGGAATTTAAAGGAAAAGATTCTGCATACCTGCTCCCATCGGTATCCAACAAAAATAACTGTACCGACTAAAATTAACATTAACAAGGTCCCATTTCCTGTAAGTTTCATGAAAATCGGTTAGTAGCCATAATTGATAATTATGTCCATAGACAAATGTTACAAATATGAAATTTGGAGGCATATTATTTGATACTTAGCATCTTTAAAGGCAAATTTTGCAAGTAGAAATTAATAAATACATTATTTTCTAATAATCTAATATATATATATATATATATATATATATATAATATATAATATAAATATATATATATAAATATATATATATATATATATATATATATATATTATATATATATATATATAATATATATATATATATATATATATATATATAGCTATATCTAATATATATATATATTATCTAATATATATATATTATATAATATATAAAATATAATATATATATTATATATATATATATATATATATATATATATATATATATATATATATATATATATATATATATATATATATATATATATATATATATATATAAATATATAGGACCTTGTGAGTTTCATGGCGAAGATAAATACGCTTTTTTTCCAACTTTTTTTTTCATATATTGTTATTATATGATGCTAGCAATTAATTAAGATGCTGATGAGAAAGATACGAAATTTGAAAGTATTAAAAATTTAATAATAAAATAAGCAAAATCGTTCATTTTGCATGAGAAAAAAAACGGGATTTTAGTGCTAATACGTGAAAGAATTCAAGGTAGGGTAAAAAATAATGTTTCTGCGTAAAATACGTTCCGTATTGGGCTTCTTTTTTGTATATAGATTCTGTGTATACATAACAAAACATATCATAACCTGAACATAGAGGGCAGTAAACCGCAACCTAACTTATAAGGATCAACGATGCACTAAAACAACCTAACCTAACCTATATGGATCGACGATGCAGTAAATTTCGAACTGACCTACATGGATATACGTTGCCGTAACAGTTTTTCTCTTGTTTTCGGGTAAGATTTTTGCACTTCACAAGATTTCCCGAGACGTCTCTCAAACCCGGGCGCTACCAATCGTACGATGCGTAAAAAAGTACGATATTATTAAATAATTACATTTTTTTTTGTATTTAAAATTTTTTGATCTTGCTCATCAGCACTCAAATTTATTGTTAGTATCATGTAATAACAATATATGAAAAAAGTGTTAAAAAAATTAGACCTATATATATATATATATATATATATATATATATATATTATATATATATAATATATATATATATATATAATATATATATTTATAATATATATATATAATATATATATATATATATATTATATATATATATGATTTACAATGCCTTAATTAAAAGAGACTCTTGGATTTCTTTTTGAATAGAAGAAAATTAAGTTCTTAGATATTTATCATAAATTTATTAAAGAATGGTAGCAAAAGCTTTCGACCTTAATTCTAGGCCCTCCTTCAGCTGCTGTTATACATCAACTAAATTAAATAATAATGAATTTATGAAAATATAAAAAAAAATATAAAATTATGAAAATTAATTTACAAAAGTTTGGTATTAAGTTTTTTGAAAAAAGGTGAGGAGTGCAGAATGTTGTTTATGATGGGATCTATGTGTGAGTCTTTTCTTTGTATATTGTAATTGTTAGAGTTTGTTATGCAATAGGATTCAGAAAGTTTTCTAAGTTGTAGATTGTCAATGTGAATAATGGGTGTCATGTGGTTAATGTTTATGTTATGATTATCAGTGTTGGGCACTTGCGACGCAACTTGTTGCAGCCGCAATTGCGATCGCAATTATCTCGGTTGCGGTTGCGATTGCGCCGCAATTATTTTGAATGAGTTGCGAATTGGCCTGCGACGCAATTATTTTAAGCAAAATTACACCGCAATCGCAACCGCAACTTTAAAAAATATAGAAAAATAAAACATTTTATTTCTATTCTGGTTTGAAATTGTTTCAAACTCGTAACAAGTTTAGACATGTTATTACAATATGTACCCGGTCTCGTTTCATTTTGTATGCGCAGAGTTATTAGTCTAAATTCAATTATTACTGAAATATGTTGTGTTTTTTTCCGATCGTAAAGACTTTTCACTCTTGATAAAATGGATCGTTTCTTGACGAAAACATCAAGTAAAAATATTTCCGGTCCCATACCAACTATTTCTTCAAGTGAAGGTGATATTTCAGTAGATATCGCTACTGTTAGTAGCTCTGCTAATGCTAGAAGTGAAACTGTAGGAAGTCGATCACAAAACCCCTGGCCTTACCTACAAGAATTTTTTGAGTTTGTAAGCTCAAACGAAGGTGATCGTATGGTATTTAAATGTATTAAGTGTTTACCGCAGTCTAAATGTTACAAGGCTCAGAAAAAGTCCCTCTACAGCAGGAGTGTCAAACACGCGGCCCATGGGCCGCATGCGGCCCATCAAACTTTCCCATGCGGCCCAGCTCATGACAATTTAAAAAATTTCAAGATAATTTACTTTCAACTTTCAAATTATATTATAATCATAAATATATAATATATATATATAGATATATATATATATATATATATATATATAATATATATAATATATATATTATATATATATATAATATAGTATTATATTTATATATTTATAAAATTTATTTTGAACTTTCAAATTATTAATCAATTATATATATATATATTTGCGGCCCACGAGGACTGTTTTGTAGTCAGTGTGGCACTCCACGGTAAATGAGTTTGACACCCCTGCTCTACAGTCTGCAATCACATATTTCAAGCATACATGGAGAGGTAAGAAACTACTCTTAGATAGACTAGCATATATTTTGTGATCCACACACGATATATATATATATATATATATATATATATATATATATATATATATATACTATATATATATAGATATATATATATATATATATATTATATATATATATATATATATATATTAAATAATATATACGGTATATACTATATATATATATATTATATATATATATTATATTATATATATATAATATATATTATATATATATATATAAAATATATATATATATATATAATATATATATATTATATATTATATTATAATATATATATTATATATATAATATATATATATTATATATATATATATATATATATATATTATATAATATATATATATATATATATATATAAGGTAAGTTGTTTTAGCTCATGTATATATAATATATCTCTCTCTTATATATTATATATATAATATAATTATATATATTAGTGATGCGGCAATGACATCCGCATTCGCATCCGCATCCTCACTTAACGGCACATCCGCATCGCATCCGCATCCTCTTTTGGAAAATGAGGATGTTGAGGATGTTTTCTACATTTGATTAAATGCATATAAAATAAATATTTTTTGGCATCTTTATCATGGGAGTTTATGGGAATAATTTTAATTTTAATTCGATTTCTGATATATATATATATATATTATATATATATATATATTATTATATATATATATATATATATATATATATATATATATATATATATATATATATTATATGATATATATATATCATTATATATAAGATATATTATATATATATATATTATATATATGCGTTTTTTCTGGCACTTTTGATCTGGCCGAAATTGGGGCGCCTTGCGTCGCCTTCTACGCTAAGCTATAATTGAATGACGCTTTGACTTTCTGATGGTAGGACGCTTCGGCTTCTGCCGATAAGGTGGGAGCTTTAATCGTTGATGGGATGAGGGGGGGCCAGGGTTTTTTTTTTTCATTTTTTTTTCCTTTTTCCTTTCCGGGACTAAAAATTTCTTTTTTTCTCTCCTCAATAATTCCTATGGTTCCAATCGTGCTTGCTCTCTGGTCCATTCAGCTAGAGACAGTGCTTTCGGGGGTGGAAAAAGTCTCGCTCTCTATCACT
>JABUQX010051444.1:0-12500 GCA_015478945.1 Trachelipus rathkii | reverse complement strand
TTGGCAGTAATGAAGAGGTGATAGTAAATGTGTGTGGGTTTGATGGTGCAATAAGGAATAGGTATTTTGGGGATGAGGACATTAGTAAGGAGGAAGTAATGGGTAGAGTGAGAAAGTTGAAGAATGGTAAATCTGCAGGTATATATGAAATTACTGGTGAAATGATCAAGAACGGAGACGAGATGGTGATTGATTGGATTTGGAAGTTGTGTAACAAAGCGTTTATGGAGGGTGTAGTTCCGAGGGATTGGAGGAGAGCTGTAATATAAGGGTAAAGGAGATAAGGGTAACTGTAGGAATTACAGGGGAATTAGTTTATTGAATGCTGTAGGGAAGATATATGCTGGTATTTTCGTCGAAAGAGTGCGTCGAGTGATTGAAGAACTGATTGGTGAAGAACAAGGTGCGTTTAGAAGTGGTAGAGGATGTGTGGATCAATTCTTTACATTGAAACAAATGATTGAGAAAATGAGGGAGAAGAAGAATAAATTGTATTTAAGTTTTATGAATTTTCAACAGGCGTATGATAGGATTAATAGGGAAGCTCTATTGAAGGTGTTAGTAATATATAGTGCTGGTGGCAGGCTTCTGAATGGAATCGAAATTATGTATGACGATAGTGATGCGTATGTAAGAATAAATGTAGTCGAAAGTGATTGGTTTAATATTAATAGCGGAGTGAGGCAGGGATATATTATGTCTCCTTGTTTATTCAATTTGTATATGGATGGGTTATAAAAGAATTGGAGGTGGGGTGGCAGGGGATGGTGTTAGAATGATGGAGAATGGAAGAGAGTGGAGGGTGCCCTACATATTATATGCGCAGATGAATTGTGTTTTGTGTGGCGAATCTGAAGGGAGTGAGAGGATTGGGTGAGAGATTTGGCAGGGTGTGTAAAAGGAGGGGTTTGAAAGTAAACGTAGATAAGAGTAAAGTTATATTTGTGAGTGAGGACAGTCATCAGTGTGAAGTTATGTTAGATGGTGAGCAACTGGAGCAAGTATCTGAGTTTAAATATTTAGGATATATGATGGAAGTTGTGAATGGCAGGAAGGTGGCTGGTACAATTAAATCGTTGGTGGATGTAAAGGGACTAAGTCTTGAGTGCCCTAGATTCTCACATGAGGGTATGTTGTTACCTGTGTTAATGTATAGTAGTGAGACTATGGTATGGAATAAGAGGTATAGATCTAAAGTACAATTGTTCAGATGGACAATCTTAGGGCGTTTTAGTGTGAGAAGAAATTGATAAAATGAGATATTAGGCGTATTAGAGAGAGTTGTGTGGTGTGAAGAAGTAAATGAAGAGAATAAATAAAAGTACGTTGAGTTGGTTTGGTCATGTGGAAAGGATGGATGATAGTCGGTTGGTTAAGCGGATGTTTAGTGGTGAGTGTGCTGGGACTCGACCGGCTGGGAGACTTAAGAAAAAGTAGATTGTGGCGAGAAGAAAGGTGTATAATAGTAGTGAATGGTTGGGTTTTGTGAGGGGGTGTGGTTGTGGCCCACCTGGGCCAAGGGATGAACCCCACATTGACGAGATGACATAGTGAGAGTCCGTCGCTGTCCCGTGAAGCTCTTGGGTGGATTTTGTGACTACGACGAGTTCTTACTAAAAGGTATAAAGGGGATGGTAAGGCTGGGCTTTCTTTCCGACTTGTGTCATGTTCTTCTACAACTTTTCTGTTTCCGGTCCATGTCACGCACCTTGCCGCCAGTCTTGGGGAGAGAAGGTGGATGATGATGATGATGATATATATTATATAATATATATATATAATATATATATATATATATATATATATATATATATATATATATATATATATATATATATATATATATATATATATATATATACTATATATATACATATATATATATATATATATATATATATATATATATATATATATATTATATATATATATATATATAATATATATATTATATATATATATTATATATATATATATATATAATACATATATATATATATAATAATATTATATATATATATAGATAAATATAGATAGATTTTCGCCTTTAAAAGGAAGCTATGGGATATATATCGAACGGAGCGATGTAATCGATTTTTTTTTTCGATTATCAACGATTCAATTGTGCCAATAAACAGGTTTTTTTCTTTTTTTTTTAAACTAAGGAATACCCAAAATTAAATCGCCAAGATGTCAAAGAGTCAGGGTCTCTCGGCCTCAGCGGGGGACGACGGGGGGGACTTTCGTCCCCCCCTCTGTCCCACCGTCGGCTCGAGCCCCTAATGTGAGGAATAACAATAAAAAAAAAAGATGTAAAAGCAAAGTTGAGAGCATTAAAATTAACAGATACGAAAATAGCATCATTTGTTCACCTTTTTCTATCTACCTCCTTCTATTGGGTTTAAGTTAACACGTCACAGTTGCATGGGTTAGACGATTAGGCGTAGGGTTCAGCGATATTATCGGATATGTGAGGATTGTTATGTAACATGCCTTTAACGGAGGGAAGAGTGCCTTAAATATATATATATATATAATATATATATATATTATCTTATATTATAAAGTATATTATATTATATATATATATATGAGAGCCCCCGCTATATATAGATACAATAAACCATACAGAAGAAAAGAAGGATGCACTAAATACACATATAAAGATAGCGTAGTATGTATATGATATTTAGTAACTCATTTATTTTGTAATTAAAAGTGAGTTGGTCCTCCGACGCTAATTGATGGAAAACAATTTTTTAGGCTTTTTAGAGTGTTAGGCCTTCAATCTTCCACTCTGTCAAAGATCACGACTAGACATAGATCTCTCTCTCTGCTCTCTCTGCTCTCCTCTCTCGTCTCTCTCTCTCTCTCTCTGCTCTCTCTCTGGCTCTCCTCGTACTCTCACTCTCCTCTGCTCTCCTCTCTCTCTCTGCTCAGCCATTACACACACAAACACACACATATATAATATATATATATATATATATATATATATAATAGTAGTATATATATGGACGTGATAAATAGTGATTCCAACCCCGTCGTATATATATCTATACCCCAGTGAGGTACGATATATAGTAATAGACGCCCGATACTATCCTTATATATGACAAAATACTTATAATATATATCTTATTGCAGGTATATATATTTTAATAACCCCTATATATATGGTTGAGTGAATTGGTTGAGAGCGAACAACTATCATCTATCCGAATCTCAAAAACTACAATCGCCACAGGGAAAGTAGAGAATTTACTATTTCCTTTGGTGAATGTTCATATAGAGAATCCAATAAATTTAGTAGACGGAATAACATATATGTGTAATAATATAAAAAAATAACAAACAATATTAACATGACGAAAACATAGAAAAATATACAAAGTATAATAATTATCTAGTATATTAGATCTACTTAATCATCTACAGCGAAAAAGAATAACAATTTTGGAATCCTTGTAAAATTTTACTAGGAAAATGTTAAAAAAATAGAAAAATAAAAAATATTATTGCTAATAATTATGTAATATGATTAGAGGCCTATTTAGAGACCTTTTTATTGGTTATTCGTTAAATAAATAGACTTTCTATTAAATTTTGCTTTTTTTTCTGTTTACTTAAAGATACCCCCAAGGGTGTTACCTATCGTAGTATACCGCACCGGAGTTGCAGGAATGTGGAAGGTCTCTCGGCCTTCCGTGGAGGATAAACTTAAGAGAGTAAGAAAAAATAAAGAGATCTAATTCCCCCCCATGCTGGAATTGTTGGTTTCTCTCCTCGGATATCCCCGTCTTCTTCTAGTATCAAATTATATCTTGGGGTGGATTCCTCGGGCGATATTCTCTCTCTTCTCCCTCCCACTCATATGGGTCTACTGTGAAAACGTCCCCCTTTTCCCGTCGGCTCGAGCCCCTTAGCATTGCTACGCGTGTAATTACCTTTACAAAGAGTTTATTCGAAGATATCTAATTATATAGTCAGTGTATGGTCCCCTGCTCCTAAAAATAAAAAATAGCAATATTTATTTTATTTATTTATTGTGTATTTATCTTTCTCTTTTTATCAAGTTTTTTCCAAACAACTAAATAATTATATTTTACACATAAGGATTCCTTCAATAAAATAGTTAATTCCTTTCGCTTGCTAGCTAATTGTGATTTTGATAATATAGATTATTAATTTTATCATAATTTATATTTTAATTTTTTAATTATATTAATTATTTTTTTATTTAGATTAATTCCGACAATATAAAATTATTTTACCTAAGCGATTCCACAAATGTATTCCTTATAGTTACCTAGATAACAATATTAAGTTAATGTTTATTATTTGAATAGATATGAATTATACTGATATTAGAATTATGATCGCATTTAATCAATAAACGCATAACACACCTAATTACAATAATAAAACGCATAAAGAATATTATAATAATAATAATAATTGATAATAATAATTTATAGTCTGGGATTCATTGTGTTATATTTAATTTAAAATTAGTTATCTGAAAACATTTAACAGATTTTTAGCATTAATATATATATATAGAATATACATATAAAAAATATAAATAAATTACTTTATATATAAATATAACTAATTTTATGATGTAAATCTATTAGTGGACCAGCTGAGTTGTGTAATAGATATATTAAGCTATATCCTCATGAGTGTATTCTGATAGGACTATTTCCACTTATTATATATATTTATAACTCTATTTATTTTATAATAAACAGGAGAGAATATCTATACATTTGGTGTGAATAGCATTGATTGAGATTCGCGAACTTTTTGCACGTGAAAATGAGTTAAATAATAAAAAATATAATAAAACAACAATACTAATTAAGAGAATGAAAGTGAAAAAAAGAAAAAAATTAATACTCCAAGAAAGACAATATTACTACACGTGATGATAATATACATTTTTAGAATCACATTGTCGTTAAAAGATATCAACCATTTAGAGCGGATTCAATGACTTTATACGGCTACACATAGGGGGCTCGAGCCGACGGGTAACACAGGGGGGGGTACGTTTGTGTTCCGATACCCCGTAGGGAGGGGCGGAGCTGGACTATAATACTAGCCCACATTCGCCCCCGCGACACCCTAAAATAGCCAAAAGCTAGTGAGTATAGGTTCCGAGAGACCCTCCCCGGAGGGGAATTATAAGTCGCTACCCGTATGAATCCCTGGAAGGGCCGAGAACCCCGAACTCCTGCCATCGTAGGCTCGGTATATTTATCCTTGTGAGTATTTCATTTTGTGAAAAATAAAATATGCAAATATGAATCGTGAGTCTAAGATTTATGTTATAAGAGATGAAACCAATAAAAGACGTCTCTTAAATAGGCCTTTTAATCATATTTACTATAATTATTAAACAATAATTTATTTTATTTTTTTATTTATTTTTTATAATTTTCCTATGTGATGTAAATTATTTACAGGGATTCCAAAATGTATTCTCTTATTTCGACTGTATGACTTATTGTA
The DNA here is from genome assembly GCA_015478945.1 of Trachelipus rathkii. NCBI lineage: Eukaryota > Metazoa > Arthropoda > Malacostraca > Isopoda > Trachelipodidae > Trachelipus > Trachelipus rathkii. The sequence continues at coordinate 6,983 of JABUQX010051444.1, read as the reverse complement.
GTTATTTTTAGAGGATCATATATATATATATATATAATTATATTATATAATATATATATATATATAATATATATTATATAATTTAACTATATATATTAATATATATATAATATATATATATATATATATAATATATATATATATAATATATATATATATATATTAAAATTATAATTAACGTGAGAGAAAAAATCTCTCTTTCTAAAAAAAATAATATAATAAAAATATAAATTAAGAAACAACATAATATGCTATCACTATCTGAGAGTATACCATAAAGTCATAATAAAATAATAATGACATTATGATGAATAAAAACACGACGTAAATAAAATACACATATGATTATAATAAGAGAAAAATCAAATATTACATCATCACATCAATAATAATTCAAATCAAAAAAAAATTTGGATAACGTTTATGTTAAATTTAGTTATATTATTTTTTTTTTTTTTTCTTAATTGTTTTTACATTCATATACCTCCGCCACTAATAATCGGTTCAGGCTTGCCAACACAATAGATATTTCGTTTTTATCACTCTATGAGCAAAGTTTATATAAGCAATTTAAATGAAGTATATATATTAGGATACAACAATATACTGAACGAACATATTACTAAACTGCTTTGACACACAAAAATTGAAAAAACTATATATTATATTATTATTAAACTAATAACGCACTTCATGACAGAATTCTGAATACTGGAAAATAATTATTTTATATTATAATTTAATAGTGTTACTTGAGTTACGAAACTTTAAATATATAAATTTCTACTTGACGGGTTACGGTACATAATATTATATATATATATATATATATATAATATTTAATATTATGATATATTATAATACTATATATATATATATATATATTATTATATATATATATATATTTTAATAATTAATATAATATATTTATAATTAATATATATATATTAATATATACGGTATATATTAATTATATATTATAATATATATATATATTAATTAAATATATAATATAATATATATATATATATATATATATTATATATATAATATATATATATTAATATATATATATTATTATTATTAATTAATTAATATATATATATATATATATAATATATATAATATAATATATATATGATTAATATATATATATATAATTATATATATATAATATATATATATATATATTAATATATATAAATTAATATATATATTATATATATATATATTATATATATATTAATTATATATTAATATTAATTATATATATATTAATATATGTATATACTAAAGAAGTTACCGCATGATATCTCGAAAACTAAGATAGGTACAAGAAATCATGTAAATAACATATATGAATCAGCGCTATAAATGATAAATTCCGTATGGTAAAAAAATAAAAAAAATTTAATTTTATTTTTTATTTTTATTATATCTTCCAAAACTACATATAATAGAAGTAAAAAACTATATAACCATATGGAATTACAGTATGAGTATTAAAATTTTTTTAGTGAGTAGGACTCTGAAGCCGAGACGGATATGGGATACAGACGGGGACGTTTTTCCATACCCCGTAGGGTTGAGTGGGGTGGAGGAACCCTCAGCGACACCCAAATATACCTATTGAGCGGTTAGGGTTCCGGTGATATTATAAGAACCTCACCCGATAATGGAGATGGAGAAATAGTCCTATAACCCCGTCGTCTCCCTAGGAGCCGATAGATACTCACCGTAATCTATACTTTGCATCTTTGCGGTTTTACCCTATGGGTATAGGTATTCTTTTAGAGTTTAAAAATAAAATAATCTTTTTTCATTAACATATTTCAATTACGGGCTGATTCTAAATATGTTATTTGTTATTTTTCTTTTACCTATCTTAGTTTTTGAGGATATAAAAATTTTTAACAAAAAAATAATATATATATATATAGATATTTAATTGTGTGCTATTTTAATTATACCAATCTCGCATACTGAATATAAAATATATCTCATACCTCAGCTTTTGAGATACACCCAGTATTATATGTATCAGTTTATTCCAAGTGTTAAAATGCAAGAATAGTACCTATCTGTAAGCGCATATTTACAAGATATTATTCATTGCGGAGGTTAACCTTTATGATAGGCTCACAAATAATAAAGTCTATTAAATAATACGTAACCAAGTATACAGGAATATAAAATTAACATATAGATATAAATAAATAAGACATTAATAAAATATCATTGAACAATATAATAGTAGATAACAGTGATCATTATATAATGTTATTACTATAGACCTAATATAATAATAATAATATTAATAATAATTAATATAAAATTAAATAATAATATAGTAATTATAATATAATATATATTAAATAATAATTAAATAATAAATAATAATAATATATATATAATAATTAATAAATAATAATATGACTAATAATATAATAATTATAGCAAATACTTTAATCAAAAAATATTAATAAAATATAAAAAAGAATAAAATATTAATTATATAATATATTAAATATATATAATTTAAATATATAATTATATTATATTAAATAGTAATAATAATTAATAATTATTAATTAATAATAATAATAATACTAATTTGTTTTGTTACAATGGCCCACTAAGAAAAAATAAAACTACATCATATATTGAATCAAATATATTATAGGGTCCTTATCTCAAAAAATTCAAGTGAGTGAATAAAAAATATGAGGCAAATTCAAGTCTGATCACATTAATATATTGAACAATAGAGTTTGATCCAAATGTTTTCAAAAAAGAGGAAAAATATCTCTAAACTTCGAGATGATGAAAGTACTTAATATACTTAAGTGTAGATAGTAAAAATTGATCCTCTATTTGGAGTAATAGGTAGTTATTGGTACTAGATCTTTCACAATTAATTGTTTAAAAAAAAAGCCTGTGGTTTCTGAGACCCCTTAATAAACAGGTATTGTAATTTTATTATTTTAGCGTTCCTTTATTTAATTCATTTTCTCAAGTAAATTACTCTATCAAGAGATGAGCTGCTTGCTGAGGCTTAGATATTTCTATATATAAATAACTTGATTACTTTAGTTGAAGTAATTGATAGTTGTACCTTTCTATCACTAAGGCTAATATATATATATATATATATATATATACTATTTAGAGTATATCGACATCAGTGAAATAACGAAAATATATATATATTATATATTATGTTTTATTATGGCTCATATAGTGTTAATATAATGGTTTAAATTAGTTCTAGCTATTACTATGAACAAAACCAATATTAGCTTTGAAAACTCTCCACTATCGTATGTAAGTTCGTATATAGACCTTGTTATGTTGACCTAATATTACGTAATCAAATACATTATTTATCTATAAATCAGCCGTGGAGCACGTGATGTGCGCATGTATATTATTTAGTATTAATGAGGACGAGTGATCATATCTAGACTCACTCTCGCCGTGAACTTAATTCCATATGGTCTTGCTCTCATTTCCAATGTATAAGAGGAAATGTTAAGTGTAGAAAAATACTATTCACTTTAATGTTAAACGGAATTAAGTAGAAAGATAAAATAATTTTGAAATGATCTAGATAATAATTGGAATATTTGTTTCTCACGTACGTTTTCTCTGATAATGTATCAATAGTGAAAAAGTTTTGTGGAAAAATATTAAAATAGGGATATAAATCAAAAATATTGAGATACAGATGACTTCGCTTGTTAAGCTATTTTTTAAAATACAAATCATATGGTAGCAAAACAATTTGGGCCTAAATTAATTTTTTTTAGCGTAATATTGGCCTTAACATAAATGAGTGAAGAATCTGTTGTGGTGAGAATAATAGGCTATTTAAGATATATAATGGTGATTATGACATACGAATTGAAAAAGTGCTATTATGTCTCGACGATAATTTATCTTTATCTTAAGAAAATTACTGTAGTATACTTATATTAGGGTTAAAAATTATATTTAATTAAGATAAGGGTAAAACAAATTAAATTAGCAAAAATAATTTAACTTAAAATAATTCAATTTCTTTCATATGTGAGATAATTATTTCCCTAAATTTGATGAGGTGCAAAGTTATATTAAATGCTTACTTGAAAAAGCTTTACATTATGTAGATTAGCAGATATTAATTTTGTAATTTCGTTTGGTAAGGAAACAGATATATGGAAATATATATAACATAATTATATACCCTAATAATATATTATATATATATATTATATATATATATTATAATATATATTTGTTATATTAGGCAAGAGTATGTTTCACATATATAATATAAACTGAGAATATAAAGTAGAAAAGATTAATTATTTCTATATAGATAAATTATATAATACGTATCATATGAAAATAAGTTAAGTAAATTTAATTTTGATTCTTTCCTCCTAATAGTAAAATATACTGAGTTATATTAATTATGTGAGTAATGATTTAGTATGTTGAGATAGGTTTAAAAAATCAATTGTAAGCTTGACTTTTTAATTAGATCTTACTGAATAAAATTATAATAAATAACTAGATCATCTAAACATATCTTATATATATATGTGATTTTTGTGAGTATACATATATATTTAATTATTATGTGATTATATATGGCTATACAGGCCTCACTTTATTCAGGAATTTTTTGTTATCACTGCGATGTTAACCGAGTGTTTGGGCTGCCGGAATTTCGCATTTACGTATGGTCATGTATAACTAATAATGGAAGAGGTTAAATATGAATTATAGCGTTAAAGCCTTATGGAATTAATATTATATACCCTAAAATGGTTATATGTAAACCATCGTCCAATTACTGTCTGTTATTGGTACTATATAAGAGTATAGTTATTTATATTATATATCTAATTATATTAATAATAGAAATTTTATTATAATATTATGTGTCTTAGTTACTAATAGTGGGTCCAGATCAATGGAACTTTTTGGATTACTCTGTGATTTATCTATATACCATTGTAATCATGTTAAATATCTATCTAGATGTGAAACAACTTGTCAACTTATTAATTATTATATTATTATATCTTAATTAAATTTAATTATTCATTATTATATTATTTTATAATGATTTTATTATATTAATTAAGTGGGTATTCAAAGTAACATTCTTTTAGTGAGAAAAAATTCTGGAGGGCTGATAGAGTGAGTCAAACGATATATGGAACAATTTATTGTTAAATATTAACCTCTTATGTTGTATTTTGTACGCTTCGATTTTTAATAAGTTTATATGATGTAATGTATGTGTTTAAACCACGTATTGAATTGTGAGTTTTAGTATACTGTGTCTACAATAGGGTTGAAGGCTTGACTACAAGATCTAAACAATGTGTTGATTGGGATTATGTAGTATTTATCTGATGGTGTGATGAATAATCCTATGTTCCTCTAGTGTGATTCTATAGATGGAGTTCGACTTCTTTTTCGTCTCATTTTCCGTCGAGTCTCATTCAGCATCTACTGTATATATCACATTATTATTATTATTATATTTATCTGAAGTCTCTGAAAGACTATAATATCCACAAATTGGATTGGTGGATAAAATAGAGATTGTAGATTGCCGATACCATAAAAGTATAGTAAGTATACCAACATCGTTTTGCTCCGCTGATATCACACTCCGATGATGATCTTTGTGTCTAAACGTACGTGATCCAATACGGTATGGCTAATTTCCTGTGTGCGTTCTCTCTCTGAAAGGTGGCTACGTTACAGCCTACATCTTAACGCTTATCGCCTAGCGATCCTCCGAAGATGTACATTAAATCGGAGTAACTGCTTATGACACTCGTCTCATGGGTCTATAACCTCGTTGTGCGTCGATCTGGTCTCACGTGGCGGTGCCCATCTCTAGCCACAACATCCTAACAACAGCTATTGCCTCTGTTACCTTTGTGCAATGCCTCCGTAACTTTTGAACGAAGGGGCGTCAACAAGCATTAGGGTGTTTAATATAGACAGGTAAATGGGTTTCCTTATTCGGTGTTGCTTAGTCTATTCTCCATCCAGAAGATATTGTCCCGGTATGAGTGTTTTCGACATCACCCATTGTCTTCCAGTGTGGCCGTTCTTCATTTATATTAGTATGTGTTGAACTACTGATTAACCTTGTGACTATTACTAACCTTTACTGAGAGGATTGACCCATGCACTATTGGTGTATAATTAAATTACTTGGGTCATTCGCTAATAGTCTTTTATAACTACGTATATTATGTGATAGTAATGCTTATATAACTAGTATAGGCTATACATTTATTCATTACTTTGGGATCTATGGACTCAGGTGTATAGTTCCTATATGGGATAAGGGCATTATATTTTATCCGCATAGTATATATAGGTCTATACACTATATAATATGATACCATATCCTATACGGTATATAATATATATATATATATAATATTATATATATATAGGTATGTAGTAGTTTTCTGGTAGATTAAGGACGGGTACTTGCTTCTGGTAGCCGATTATGAACAAATATATAATAAATATATTATATATTATATATTATATGTGGTGTAGTGTCTGAGGTTTCATAGGCGGTTTGCGCTTCCCATAATTTAATATTATTGTTTTCTATATTCACTTTACATTTTTAGTGTTATATTTCAATTGTTGTATATTCATATCTTTCATTGCTTTATAATGGATGTACTTATGATAATTGTTATGTTTATTTTTAGTGTATAGATTGTCTTTTATCATAGGTATATTATAATAATAAATAAAAAGTAATATATTAAAAAAGCTTTAAGATATAAAAGATATTATTAAGAACTCGCCATTCGCCGGGCTCCCATCCCTAGGTGACTACTTACTTCCTGTATAGCTGACAATCCAGTTATCCAGGTATCCAACAGGGGGCTTCGACGCCTATACTTATTGTTATGATGTATAAATGTTATGAGTAAATCCCTCTTCTC
>JABUQX010051443.1:0-33262 GCA_015478945.1 Trachelipus rathkii | reverse complement strand
TGTGTGTGGTGTGTGTGTGTGGGTTGTGTGATGTGTCTGCTGTCGTGTGTCGAGGGGGGTCTAAGAGGATTACGTGAAGATCGTGTTAATTATTTAATTACGCAAATAAAATTAATTGATGGAATATTAATACTAAGGTTATACTTTTATGAAATCTTGTATATATATATATAATAGCAATATTTATATATATATATATAATATATATATATAGTAATATATATAGTATATAATAATATATAGATACTTAATAATATATATATATATTATATATATAGAATATAATTGAGTCACCAAAGCCAGAATATTCCATCCCTGTGCTTCTTGTATTTTTTATATTTTATTAATTATATATATTATCTATATTATTTTATTATTATTATTTTTTATTATCATATTATTATTTATATATATTATTATTCATTTTATTATTGTAATTTAATAAAAATTATTAATATTATTATTAAGATTTATTTATTATTCATTAGTGTATTGTTAGTATTTATTATTATTATTTTAATTAAATTTTTGATTTTCATTTTATTATTATTATATATAATCGCAGTTTTAAATTACTAATAGTTATTATGATGACAAGAATTTTTATTAATTTTATTAATTATTTATTATTTATTTTATTATTATATAAGCCTTAACTATGGTATGATTGCCAAAATTGCGATTATAGTTTATAATATTTTCAATAGTGTAATTAGTGTTAATGCCATTTACAGTAGAAAGGATTACGTTAGATAGTAACCCTCTTCTGGAATGTTGATCATCACGTTTTCTTAAAGTAATAATTAAAAAATGTTTGTATATGCATGTTATAATCCTAAAAGGTCATCCGAAAATTGCCCCATATTTTGTATGTTCATAGACCCCGGACTTGGTCTTATGGTTTGAATAATATTTGTTCAAATAATTTTTTCAAAAATGCTTCTTTGCGAAGTTCGGCCCTGAAATGAAATAAAATATTTTGTTTTTTAGAATTTGATTTTTTTTATGATAAATAAAAAAAAGTAATATTTCAGTTATGATGCAAACGTTTAAACTGAAAATAAATGTAACCCATTACGAAATATTATTTTCTTTTATTATTTCGTTTTTCAGTTTTTCAACAATTGCTACAATATTAAAAATAAATATCATACATTACAAAATCATTGCAATTAGGACGGACCTGCATAGCTGGGAGGGGGAACCCCGAGCACGGTCAAAGATAGTGGGTTTGTAAGAGCTTGAGCCGCACCATCAAATTATACATTACCAGTCCCAGCGTGCCCTGCGCAGTGGGGGATGTGTTATTTTAAATTAGTTTCCGAAATGATGCGTGGTAAGCCTTTTAGTGTAAGCGTGTTGGCGTAAGCACTGTCGGTGACAGCTCTTGAAACTCGGTTTTTGACTTAATAAGAATAAACTGAATCAAAAAGCTGAAAAGAGTTCGCACGGTGCAACCGGAAGCTTTATTAAGACGCTACAGAATCGAATTACTAGTAGAGTTGCTCTTGGCTAATTCTTTCAAAAACCATTAAGGATAAATCCCATTCCCCAACTTCTCAGTTATACTCCCGTTTCCATCTATGATACTGTGCTAACTTATTTAATACATTTGTGTCTGACCCTACATAGATTAGTGTTATATGCTTTAATAAAGATTAGAGCCATATTATCATTATCTATTGTACTATTGCTTTGATTATCATTTACTTTTATGTCTGCATCTACCTAAAAAATATTAAGACATGCCTTGAAGCTTCATTTAAAACTAATTCATATTTATTTCTAGCTTATTGGCATGTGTTTCTACATTCTGAAGCCGATCAATACTGGCTTAAAGCGCCGAAGACAGCTGATGATGATAGATATAATATGATCAGTATACATAAAATACTATCAATTGCGATAACAGGTTCAAATCGTAAAGCGATATAAGTCCTTATTTATTTGAAGGAAAATAATTAATAATTAATTACTTAGTTAAATGTGCCTTATAGTGTCAAACTTAGACACCTTTAAGAAAAATGTATGTGATAGTGACTTATCGAGGTGACGTATGTCAAAGTATACTGTATATTATCACGTAGTCTAACAAGCATCACTTACAGAAATCGTTACCGTATTGCTCACTTTCTCCAGATAAATCTAAATTAGTTGTATAATTTGTTCCATCGGCAGTAGACCTCCTGTAGGACTAAATAATTTGACCAGCTTTCATAGTACAAATTTAAGGCATGCAGTGTTTGATACTTTATATAGTTATAACCTTGGATATATCTCTTTTGCACAACCGTAGCATGAATAAATTATCATCCATATTTGATAGTTATATGTAGTATGTATATAATGTAATTAATTAACTCTATAGCTATTATAATCTGAGAAGTATCATTTAATTAATTATTTTCACATAATTCTACTTAAATTGTATTAGTATCGCAATTAGAGCTGTCGTATCTTTCTATCTATATGGGTGGTGTTGTCCGGAGTGTAATTATGCAAATAGGGAAAAATCTAAATTTGTTAATTATATATATATATATAGTATTTCTAATAATTTATTAAATATGTTATATATTACAAACTAACTTAATTGGTACTATTGTAAAATAGAATTAAATTTTAATAATTATGATTAGTTTTATATACTTATATTATATATATTGGTATTAAATTATTTAATTATAGGCCATTATAGTATGATTGTGTTTAAATTGATAGGTCTATATCTCCTTTGCCAACAAATCAGTGGAAAATAAAATTTTAACCTATAATTAATAAAATATTTATTATGTATTTTATACAGAAAATCAGATTACTATATATATCTTAAAAATGTCTGTATATATCATTGATTATATATATATTAAATATAAATTGCATTAATAAAATGAATACTTGATATTAATTTATTATTTATAGTTATATATATGTGTATAGTACAAGCGGAAATTTTACTAATAATAATAAAATAAATTTATTTTATAATTTAGAAATAGAGTTAAACGGAATACAGCATATTATGACGTCATAGATATAATAAATTTGGTATAAATGAGTGAAATACGTTAGTCATGAAAAAGTTACTTTTTCTTCTTTTAAACCAATAAATCTCTCTAATCTGGGGAGTTTTAAGATTTTATTCTTTAGTGTATCTCTTTTTATTAAATTTTTGCCTTAAGGAGTTGGCGATTCGTATCATAATATATACCTCTGCTGATTCTTATTTAATTTAAAATTATACAGCATGAACTGGATACTGCGTATAATTACTTGGGATTATGATTATTGTAAAATATTTGCTGATAAAAGCTGTAGAGTCAATGAAATTACTTCTCAAATTCTTTTTTTATTTATTTTTTTCTTCTTTTCTTGCTCTTATATTTAAGATTGACGGGATGGTGGAATTACAATAAAAAAAAATAATTTAGGAGAACGAAATATCAAAGATTTTACTTTTTTAATTTTTGAAATTTTTCATGTTAGAAATCACATTATTTGCTTTTTTTTTTTCGGGACAATAATTTAATTTTAATTACTTAAAAGGTGGTGATTTTTTTTTTTTTCTAGATTTTTAATTTTTGTTTATTAGCAAAGTGTGAATAATTATTAATTTTGGATTCGGGGGGTTTTTAATAACACACACCAATTACTGTCACACGCGAATTATATTATATATATATATAGCCTTCACATTAGGCGAATTAATTGACGGCAATATATTATAATATAGTGATGTTATTTGAGAGGTTATAATATCTTCCATATGTTATAGCATCAACACGTAAATATAAATTCAACAATTTGCAGTATTTATATATATATATATGTGTATATATAAGTTATAGTATATAATATTAGCAAGATAATTAATATTTATACTTACTTTATTATTATTAGTATTTTTGTATATATGTGCATTGGTAATTAGTTACTCTAGGAAATACAAGGAAAATCTAAAATTTGCTCCGGACAAGGATTTCGGCGAACTCCTTTTAAAGAATAGCTGCTCTCAATCGTCCATGGCCTTCTTTGGATCATCTTCGGTGCTTCATTCTCAATTGATATATAAACCTTGGACGGCATAGCCTCGGCCCAATACAAAGGTTAAGGGATTGACAATTCTTTTTCGTACTATAGGTGTTTAGTTGATATATATATATATATTATAATATATAGTTATATATATGAATTTATATAATATATATATATATAAATATATATATATCATTAATATTATAGGTATCTCTCCTATATATATTATTTAGCGAACAACTAGATCGCTATTAAAAAAATTTCACTAATCTATTAGATTAATTATAATAAAGTTGTAGCTTCATTAATAAGCGTATAGTCACCTATTATTATTTATATACTTAATTTAATTATATTGTTATTATTATATGTATTGTATAATAGCTTAATGAAATTATTTAAATTTCTTTATTAAGGTAAATATTAGTATTTATAAGCCTAGATTCGTCAGTGATCATTATCATAGATTAATATAATTATTAGGCGCTCCTATAATTAAGGCTAATTTAGTTATGCAGGTTATATTGATATTGAGTGTAGAATATTACTACCCTTCTTATTAGCACGAACCTCGTTGTAAAAAATTCACTCAATTATTTTAGATTATGCTTATATAATGTGCATGGATGGCAAATAAGAGGTCCTCACCAAAGTGGCTCCCATATGATGGCCACGCAGGCGTTTTTGGCGGAGCTTTTCAACTTTTAGCCGGGTAGGTTTATATACATATCATATTATGATTATATATTTAGTATTATAATATTTATATATTAGTTATATATATATATATTACGTATTATGTATAATATGCAGAGAATTTAAATTTTGTATTATTATATTGATTTTTATATTACTAGTATAGCTATTTAGATCGGTTTCTAGTATAATTAATTTGGCGTACTCCTAGTTAGTATATATTATGACAGTAGGCTATTTTGTGATGGCATTATTTATCAACAAAAGGTCAGTTCATACTAAGCTGCACAGCAGGTTATTAAATTCAGTGGAGTATGCGTGTGAACACAGGCACGATGATAAAAGAAAATGAGTTTGAAACCATGCTCGCTTGAGTTTTAATAGCACGAGACGAGATACGTATAGTATGACTCAACCAAGAGACGAATTGATAAGTCCATGTAGGAGTCGTGATTATTGGAGGTGGAGTACCGAGTAGAGCGATATTGCTCAGTTATATGAATGGACAAATCTCAAGTTAAGTGAGTATTACATTAGTTTATCAGATATATGAAGTTTGTAAAGTAGACCAAGGTGAGAATCTAAAAATGCTTGTATAAAATTTTTATATATTGGTTATCTCGAGTGTTCTAAGATCTAGGATATTGGTATTTAGGCTTAATTTTATAATTTACGATTAGTTATTAAATGTCTAGCGGTGTGGTGTTACTGCTACTATCCGTGTTGAGATTTAGGTCTACTAAGAGGTTTTGTATGTGCTATGTGGTCAATTGGGGTTATTGTAAAGATTTGGTGCGTGATCTCCTGGGTTGGGCGTTTGCTCAACAACGCTCGTTAAAAATTATTTACTACAGTATTGATAGTGCTTAAGCGTAGTTATATAAAAAGCCGTAGGACTGTCTAGTGAAAATAGTCAGGAGTGTACCCTTATAGATATGTGTTGGTGATGAATTGTTATGAATTATTGAGTATTTATATGATGTTGTGGTATGTATAGTAGTGCACACTAGCAAAGGGATATCTCAAACTATTCATTATTTTATATAATGCAGTTAAAATAATATATTTTATTAGAAGTTTAAATGATTTATGTTGAAGTATCTCAATGTCATGATATAAGATGAGAGATTTCGAGGAAGGATTTAGATTATTATAGAAGATTATGGAATACAAGTGAGTTAGTTATTTGCTCCTACGGTAATTTTTAATAGGGTCTAGTGGTTGGTATTTAGAATATATGCTAGGGGTGTGAATATTCTTATTACCTTACTTTGCTCACAAAATGTGTAGAAATTCCTACAATTTTGAGATGTAGAGTACAGAGTGTAGTAGATAAAGTGTTAAGTCGTAAGCCGCTTATACTTATAATTTAATATGCTTATATAGTTATATGTATGCTAATAGCAGGAAATACGTAAATTTGTATATATTTATTAAATTAAATTGATAATTACAATTAGTTATTTAGATCTAGTGGTGTGTAGTATTTCATTAGTGAATAACAGTAATTTGGGCCCTCCTATTAAGTATAGGTAATAAATATGAGGTTACCAGGCTGTTATGAAATACGGTGTAATTTACTCCATATATTATATATAGTTTAGCTCACTCAACAAACTCAATATAACTATATATATATCCAGAAACCTATGCTTTGGTGTTTTTTGATAGTGTTAAATTCACCATTATAGAAGGTAAGGCTGCCTCAGTGGCTATTGCGTAAAGTACGTAACAACATCAGTATTTTAGTAGTAAAGAGTAAGTAATAGGTATGTATATTAATATATTGGGTTTGTAATAGAGCAACGGATAAAGTAGCTCTCAACTCCTATCTCTTTTAAAAGTTATTGTTATATAATAGTTTATTGTTTGAATGGGTTGTGTATGACAGCTATAGTATTCAGACACAGAGAGTTTTTCTAGTAGTTATAAAGAATTTATAGAATAATTTTGTGTTTATAAATATGGTTGTAGCGATGTCTGGCACTGAGAACGGAACCGCATAGCAGAGTTGTAAGAAGTGTTATAGAGTGTCAAGGTGTTATATTACTTTATTATTAGGTGGTGAGAGATTATAAATTAATGACTATATATAAGGTGTGAATTGTGAGTCTTGTGAGTATTACAGTAATTTACAATGACTCTGTTTTGTGATGAGATATGCAAAGGACTAATGATCTGGTGAGGCCGATCGAACAATACCTCCAGTCATTACAGTATGAGCATTATGACCCTAAATCTTGTTTGGACTACCATTGTGGTATTGAGTGATAAAATGACTGCGTAGTTGTCTATGTAAGTCAGTCGTAGTAGGAGGTTGTATTGAGATAAAAAATCTAGAAATATATATATAAATATAATAAGTATTTCAAATTGTTTCAGTTTCTAGATGTACTTCCTATATCATAGGAGGTAGTGGTGCTAAAGATACGTCCGAAGAGTCACGCAGATGTAAACCAAAGTCAATTAAAATTATTACAACAGAACATTTTTACCTACAAGAATGATATATTTTTATATATCGCTAGTCATAATATATATCTATACGGAGCTTAGATATTTCCGTATATTACGTGGTGATGCAAGGAAGGCGTTCTCCAAGATTAGTAATCATCTAGGAAAGAGTGAAATCGAGAATATAAAGTGGAAGCTCAAGTATGTAATCGTGGCGATCCGAGATGGTGTTTAGTAGTCATAGATGAGCGAAAAGATTTAAATAATGTGTCATATAGATCATGTCCTCATTATGACCTCTATGAGACCCATTAGTATAAGCTTTGGATATATAAATATATATTTTATTACTTCTCGAGTATTTAAAGAGTAGAGTGTATTTGGAGAGATGCGCGATTCGCGTGCTGGTATACTATGTAGTAAGTGCATCGATACATAGAGAGAGATGTGTAGTACTCTGGTGATTATATATTACGTTACATGTACTTGGTAAGTAAGAGATTATAATTATATCCTGATTGTGAGTTATTATGGCCTAAAGTTTCGGTTGGAGAATAAATTAGCTTAAGTATAATGGAATAGAATCTAAATCTATTTGATTATAGGAGGATGCACTCCGCAAAGGTTGTTTTATTGAAATATATGTGCGATATGACTGTCATAATTGTGCCTATTTAGATCCTGATAGTGCCGGTTTCTCCATAGTGAGTTATGCTCGAGACTCCGTAGAATTATCACTCTCTCATCCAGCTGTTGCATCGCACTGACTATATCTCTCATAGTTGATTAGGCTATCCCATGCTGAGAGATAGTTTTCGTATAATGTCTCTTTTGTTTCTGTGCCTCTAAGGCTGATGTAGCGTTATCTGTGTACTATTATACTGTTTGATCTCCAAATGCAACAGATCTCAGTGAGCTTCAAAAATGGTACAGAGGGAAAGCTTAGTTTGTCATAAGCGCTCCTCTCCTAATTTTGTACTATGTTCTCTATTATTCTCAGAGCGTCGTTGCTATCACAGTGTTTAACATAACCGCTCTACTGATCTATATTATTTCAATTATATCCAGATGACGTAATTTATTTTGGGGCTGTAGTTATAGTAATCTAAAAAAGGGGGGGCCTATAAAATTAAGTAAAATGAGAATTAAATGCGTGCCGACTACTCCCGGCTTATCCCCAATACTGGTTGAGAATCAGCCAAGGGGCATAATACTTAGAAGTAGGATCATGGTATTAAACAGGTCAATAAGTATATGAATATACAGATGAGTTTTTTTACTATGAGTATCTCTGGTATATTTTATATTTTATATTTATTATTCATAGATATATATATAATAATTTGTGAGGCTCATCATTATAATGGTTAATAATATAGAGGCATATAGGGTGTTATTGTGAAGGTTGAAGTATCCCTGTGCTCTTTTGTGCCTTAATCTACAACTCTATTTGAAAAAATTTTGATGATCTTACATCCTGATTTTTAGATTTTAATTTACTACTAAATTATTATATATTGGACAAATGCTGTTGATAGGATCAATATGCGATACGTCAATAATTAGACCGGAATATTATATTTAGAGATCTCCAGTTAAAAAATATGACTCATCATATTCTTGCTGAGTACCTTATATGCTCGTAAGACTATGTATTTCTAAACTACTCACATAGGGTTTCAACCCACTACCCAAAACTATATATTATTATGAGTTAACTGTCAAGCCTATAAAGCTCATTCCATCCAAAGCTACATCATCCTTAAGTAGCTTGGTGACAAATTGCTTATGTATATGATAATAGCCATACTAATAGAGATCTATACATTTTTTTAACTCTATGTTTTCTCATGAGTTTAAGTAAAGTGCTTCGAATCTCTAACCAGTAATTAATACATATCCATATTGTCAGATATTTTGGGCCTTCACCCTAGAATATTCAAATATACTAGATAGTGATAAATTTAGGCAATGATTGTAGTGTATGATAAATCTGATATAGATACGTATCTCACATCCTCTCCATTCTGCACCATATAAGAGCAACCTAGATGAACTATAAATATGTAACAATATTGTAGAGTCTGAATCACCATTGCCTATTTTAACTGATAAATTGCTAATGAGAATATTAGGAGTGGGATGATCTGAGGCATAAATAAAGCAGCCAATTATTATAGTGATCTGTCAGTTCTCAAATATCTATTATAATGTTAATATTAGTATAATAGTCCCTATATTTACCTCAACTCATATATATGACGATACCATGATGAAACGAAATCTAATCCTACTCTATATACATATCCATTGTATTAATTGTTCTATATCTCATGATTAGTCACTATTTCCTCTCATAACATAGACACTTTCCTCCTATATAGCCGTTTCCATTCTGGCCAGGAGTATCAAATAAATTTGGCGCCTCCTATATATATGACTCAAAATATATAATTTATAGCACAAATCATACAGCTTAGTGTTATATATTAGACGGTAGGTAATCTGCGCGGTATGCTTTTTGCTTACATAATATCCTATCAAGAATTTGAGAAAATATGTCTTTTTCTCTTAATTATATCTACCATTTGTAAGTATACATCTATGGCCTGCTGGTAGCTAACTAATAAAGCTGCTAGTTCCGTAGAATTATTAGCTCACTATATTGAAAATAATTTTTAATTTATATTATTGACAAAGCATCAATTAAGCATTAGTCAAAATGAGTGAGTATAAATTCATTAATAAAATTATGGATTTATTGAATGTAACTATTTGAATTCTAATTGTATCTCAATGCTCTACATATGCAGAGTAAAAGTGCGGCCTTATGTTACTAGATCTCTCTACGTATAAAACAAATATCTCTCACTTAATTTAACAATGACGCCGCTTCCAAACTATGTATACGACCTAACTCTTTCGTGCCAATGGTATTGATCATCTCGCTCATTAGTCTAAACTTACCTTCTCAAATATAACTCCAGATATAATCTATACTCTTGTGCTGCGTAATACTCACATGGTTATGCTATACTCATCCTCTTCAAACTCGCTCTTAGTGACAAATAATATTCTAGTCCTCTCTCATTATAATATATTTATAGTTAAGGTCCCGCGAAACTGGGCTGATCCATATGACCGTCTGATTATATACGGGCCTTTTAACGAGTAGAGCTATTTCTACAGCGCAAAGACAATAATGTATAGTTAGATCTTATGATAAAATGTGCTGCTTATTCATATCTACGTTCTTTATTATAATTAACATACTAATATGCTCTGATTTATTTATTAATTAGCCCAAAGACATGCTATTATATTTAGCATTATATATATTTCTAGCTTTTTCCATACGATTTTCGTGTTAATAGTTACATATTATACCTGACATGGATGATATCTATCACCTAAATTAATACTAAATATATGTCTAGCGTTACCACAGCTCCGTCATCAAGCTCAAATATCTCCCTCAAAATTCAATTAATTACTCTATTTAAAATACATGTGAATTTAGCGATGATAACCATAGTAATAAGGGATAAGAATCTCGTTAATACAACTGTATTGTGGTTCATCTTACATAAAAGTAGATAAATATTACATATCACTTGTCAATATAAGATAGTATTTAATTACTGGTGTTCTCACCATAGAATGCGGTCTTTTTATCACATGATTTCATATTTATGTGCTCAATTAATCACCTCCTCTCGCATAGAGTGCGCGTGTGATATTAACACATTTATATTAACAAATTTAGACCTGTACCTGAAGTGTTAAGCGCTAATGTACAGTAACCTTATACAGTATTATAATTGTTATGAGTTTGATCCACTTTTATATGTATAATATTAGTGTCAGGCTAGATATACATATAAGACGAAAACGGACATGCTATATTTATATATGGTCTCGCTTTAACTTATGAGTCATAATTACAGTTTTCTGTAATTATGATATTATTTTAGAATACGTAACTAAATATAAGGGTCGATCCCTAAGATACTAGTTATCGCTGTGGGGAACACGAACTCTACCTTCCCATATTTGGCTCTATGGAATTTATTTAACCGACCCATTATAGTTTATTACACACTGGTGGTTGCTATTATTTAACCATACCTAATGACTCTTTGAAATATCACAACCATGTACCAACTCCACCTATACCAACAGAACCTCATATAATTAATTAGTATGAATACTCTCCCTACATTCAGTTGCTCATAATGCCGTATAATAAAGATTCAAACGCGTGAACCTTAATTGTAACAATCAAAAGGCTTTAATCAAGTGAATAGTCTCGTGATAGGAACTCAACCAAGGTGATCACGAGCGGACGTATGAGGAAGGTAAAATATAATTCCCATTAAATATCATAAAAGGTTTGTCTGACATGAGCCTTTATACACGTTCTGAAACTGCGTATAAGCTTGAGACGGTGGAATCCTAACGATACTATAATACCTCTTGTATTCTATTATAACTAATAGTATTTTTTCTCTAATTAATGATATCCTGTCTAATGTTGATAACTATATTCCAAGCTAGAATAGCAAACAATAATCAATATCACTGTGAAGAGATGAGTAGTATAGAGACGAAGACTGGAGCACTCTGATTAGAAGATTTTCAATCCAATATGGTCATGACTCTTCTAGACTTGATCGTCGTGAATTCCTTCGATTGTAAATATGCGCAGAGTTTCAGATACAAAATACTCTATTGTGCGCCTCGCGAAGTGCGCATTGATAGACGCATCCACCAGAATGCTAATTTTTTATGGACTTACGGTGCGTTAATGAAAATTGACCAGCTGCCTTTTGTGCAATGCTTCTACAGGAACCCTTTTCTTTCTCACTGAATTTTTCTCACACTCAAAACCAGTATATAAACCATCAGGGCTTCTGACCAAGTTTAACTGTGAGCGCGTCATTATGAAGTCTGAATAAAATACACGAAGTCCTTTGTAGTCTAATACCTCTTTGTACATCAAATTCCAATAATTCTGTTAAATGTCTAATTTTTAATCGGCATACCACAGAAACTGATTAAGTCTCCCAAACATTATCAAGATCTTCCTCAGTAAACACTGAAGCACAACAAATAAGCCATTGAAAAATTGGTTTTTGACTCACTTTCCTTATCTGTAATTTACTCACTAAATTATTTCTATCTCAAATTTTAATATTTTGACAATTTTGGTATCCTATACTTTAATATTTATAAAAGTTGAATACAAACCTTCCTTCAGACTTCTTATTACTATGCCTCTAAATTTAATTTCTAATGTCTCTTCTATCTTTGCTGTCTTTGCTTATCTTGATTGGGTTAAAAGTATTTCACTATCTATTCGTTGCCAACGAGTTAGAATCCTTAAATTCTCTACCTTTCCCTGTTACTACTTTAGTATCGTAGGTGTATTACTTATAGTTTGATAAAGCATCATCGTTTACTGGTGTTCTCATCATTAAAATTTTGTGTTCTCTCTTGGATCTTCTGCTATCTCCATAGCCAAAGCGCATAGAGTTTTTTTCTACGGCTAATCCACCCTATATGGCGGGTGTTTGATATACTTTTTAAACATACACACACTACCATGAGAAGGATCTAGGGGTTTAAAATTTGCGAACCTTTATTGCAAACCTCGCCTCCAGCAATTGACTTAAAACAATTTAAAGACTCTTAATTTCTTAGACCTCACCGTTAGGTGTATTTTCTTGCATGCTCTATAAAAGCACGTTAGTGTTTACTCTTAATTTTGGTTTAATTTATACGGGCTGCAATTTCGGTGGTTTGATAACTGCTCAAGAGTCTTTTTCTTAGTTTAATCTTCGCTAATTTTGAGGCCCAATTATTGCCAGATATCTACATTCATTTATTATAATCTAATCTAATTTTTATGATGTTCAACTTAGGTAAGTTCCTATTACTCGCACTCGGACTTCTGAACTTTTCAAGGATTCCACTTACATACTCTCAAATTGAGTTCTTTGCATTCATAGTGTTTATTATTCATGTTAACCGCAAGTAACGAAAGCCAGTTATGCTGAATCTTTGTTCGGGCCTCCTAGGGTGCTCGAACGATTGAGATCCTGGATAAGTGCGTTTTAAGTTCGAAAACGAGGAAGGGACTTTTACTAACGCAGTCGAGAATGAAAATGATTCGTGTCTTTACTGAGTGTTTTATGCGTGTTTCCGGAGAGCACGAGTGAGCTTGTTTAAAGATAAACGAAAAATAAATTGGTTGGAAAGTGCTGTCATTATTGTTTATAATTTTGTTATATAATAATAATTTCTAGGCAAGAGAGACAGCATGATGTAGGATTGATATATATATTTGTATATTATAAAACATAGAAAAATAGTTATCGTTAAAAAGTATAAAAATTAATAGCATAAATAAATAGATAGAAAAGTGTCATTATTCTTAAATTATGTAGTTTGCTGCTCTATTTATGTGACTGATTCATATGTGGTTTTAGGTAGAATATATATAGTATTATTGACTTGTTTGTTTTAATGAACTAGGCCGAATCTGTCCGATGAGACACTATGTTCTCGGAGTATAAGGGCAGGGCAATTATTAATAAAAGACTAAATAAATTAAAGTCACGTTAAAGTTAAAGAATTGAGAAAAATTTCGGAATTTGATTAGAGGACAAGAGATGTAATTCTGTAACTTAGATACGGGGCTTTTGATTTATTTTCGACTATTTATTTTAGATTTAGTTAGATATAATACGAAGAGCAATTATTTTTTTACATTGCTTCGCACATCACGTACAACTCATATTCTTCCAGATTGGTCAACTCAATTTCTCATCAATGTTGAACATTTTAGGACGACTGCTCTTCTTAACAGTCACATAGCAATCTTGGTTTGTCAGCTGGAAACGTTCAAAGAAATAAAGCCGTCAATCTCCACAAGTAAAAATTTATTTGTTTAAAGTTGCAGTTTATTTTGTATGATAGGAAATTAAATCCATCCAGTATAATGAAATAAAATGAGAAAAGTGGAGTAACGATGATTGTTTTAGACCAAGAATAAAACTATTAATTAATTCAATTTCTGACTTTTTGAAATAGCATTTCAATGAAAAATTTTTTTTTCAAATGTGGAAAATATTAACACCGTTAAAACTCAATTTTATGAATTACCAATAAAATCAAATTAGTGATGATCTTTAAGGGGACATTATCCTATAGCTTTTACAATTTGAAATGTGAGAAAACCTTAAAAAGATATAATCTATAAGGTGTAATTACACATTTTTTTTTATTAAAACAGGTTTCAAAACTAATGAAATAAAAATCACACATAAACACAATAATATGAAATTTATCATTAAAAACGACCTGACCATTGAAACTTAAAAAAATTATTCATATTCTGAATATTCTATGGTGTATGCTATATCATAGAATACATCAAATATTGATGTCAATATTGTATAATACAATATTATGTATAGAATTAAACCGCATCAAATTTTACAAATATATTATTTAATGTTTGTATTAATTTTTTAAACATGATGATTATTATAAAAATATGCGAAATTAGTTTTAAGATTTCTAACTATGTTACCATGTTAAAGATTTCATCTGTTAACTACTCTTTAAAGTATCGATTTAAACATTTTTTTATATAACCAATGATTTTCAATATTTTTCTTGACATATTAGTATAAAAAATATAAAAAAACAAGTGGCATAATTGAGTGAATACGCTCATTTATATTACTCTATAACTATTTAAAATAAAATTAAATCTATCTGCTTCTACCTAAGAAGAGGTAATACAACTGAAAAATCTATCAAGCTAGCCAAACTTTAATTAATTTTATAATAAATTGGATAATCATAGGATAATTAACACGTTTGTATAATCTTCTAAAATTATAGATTAAATATTTTATTAAAATGTTGAAAATTTCATGTGAATCTCGTACTCTTAAGAGTTCAATTCTGTAGACATTAAAAATATAGTAAGAAAACGATTTAGTATTAATTCGGAATTAGAGATAATATTCAGATTAGTATTAGATAATTAACTTTATTCAAACAGCGTTTCTCGTGCACAACATATGAAATATAGTGGTATATAAAACAAATATCTCCGAGAATTCTATTACAACCGCAATCTAAATTAAGCAACGCATAAAAACAATATAATAATTATACATTTTTCTAAATGTTTTTGACTTTCAAATAGCAATAAATGAATGCACATTATTTTTTCAATGCTGAAAATAACATGGTTAAATACTTCAAATTTTAAGATTTATCATAGATTTCAAATGTAAAATTAGGAAAAATAGTACTTTTAAGACTATCATAAAATTTGTAATGTGAAAATTTTAAGAAAAAGAGTATTTTAGATAGTTATTTATTATATTAAAACATATTTTTCACACTATAGAAAATATATTGGTCATTATAAATAAACAAATTATTATAGTTTTTATGAAAATATTAAATTGACAGACACTTATTTCGAAGATTTCCAATTCCCTTTACAATTTACTGAAAGCATTTCAAATGAAAACTTATTTAATTTTGACTATGAAATCAACGCATTAGAAAACCAGTTGGAAATAGAAACTAAGTCTTTTACAATTCAAGTTGAAATTTAAGTTGAAAGTTATGAAACTTAATCACTTGATGGATTTAGCAATGATCTAGAATTAAAGTCCCTATCAGAAACCGAATGTGAGGAAGAAATAAATAGTTTTATAATTATAAAAAAGGTTTTTACTAATGACAAGTAACATTATGGTAGGATATAAACAAATATTAGTAAATTATTAAAAACAGTCAAATTTAAGACACCTTAAATATTAATAAATTTATTATTAGCTATTTAGAATTTAATTTCAATAGGATTAACAATTATATAATTTTAATGCTGAGAAATAAACAGTTATAAACTTCAATTTTTATGAGATTTACAAATAATTTCAAAATGATTGAAATATTATATACAAGGTTACTTTTTAGAGTATATAAATTTGTAATGTGAATATATAAGAAAGAAGTTAACTTTAAAATTAAAATTTTATAAAACAAGATCTTTCACAATATAATATTAGATAATATTTGGTAGGATCTATACTCAAAATAAGATAAATATTGAAATTAACTATAATTGATATCATTAATTGAACATAAATGAACATATAATAAAATTCTTATTTCTGATTTTTGAAATTAGACCGCAATGCAACATTATAATTTTATTCAAATGCTGAAATTACCGTTTAAAACTCAATATTAAGAATTACAAAATACTATCAAATGTTGAAAAATTTAAGTGAAAAATCGTACATTTTAAGAGTTCTAAATTTGATAAATGGGAAATGGATTTTAGAAAATGCGTAATTTTAGAAGTATATAATATTTTTTATGTATATATATCAGCTATAACAATAATGAATAATATTTCAATTGAAAAATAATCAAATATGAAATATATATACATTATAAAAAAGGTTTCCGACACTTTTTATTAAAGTTTTTTTAAATTAGATTTATCTAGTTATGAAATTGCATTTAACACTTATTTTCAAATGCTGAAAAAATCTAAATATTTAATAGAAATAATTTTAATTACTCTTTTATTAGTGATAAATTAAATAATTTAAATGTTGGAAATTTAGGAGAAAATCGTACTTTAAGAGTTTAAATTTTTTGTAATAGTGAAATTTAGATAGCATAATATAGAGTAATTATTAGTTAAAGTTAATTTGTATTAAAACAGGTTTCAATAATTAATGAATAATTTGGATAATATACAAATGAGAGTACATTGAAAATTATTCATTAAAATTGTATTTAAGACTAAAAAAATTATAATTCTCTTTTTTCCTAAATTTTTGACTTTGCTATTTCAATGAAACAATTATTTTATTCAAATGCTGAGAGATATGATACGTTAAAACATCAATTTTTAAGGAATTTAGCAATATATATTCAAATGTTGAAATAAATTAATTATATTTTTTATTTTATTATGAATCGTACTGTTTTATAAAGATTTAAATTTGTAATTAGCGAAAATTTAAGCACAAAAGTAATTTTAGAAGTTAAAATTTTTATTTAACATACCAAATTAATCAAATATGAAATATAAATTGGATAAATGGAAAGATAAATAAAAATAATATGACAATTGGATCAGATTAAAACGCTTCATACTCTAACAAATGAAAATAAAAGCACAATCAAGTGCACTCTACACATAAATACATTCATCTTTTCTAGCTTATTGAAATGCATTACAAAAAAAACATTATTAAGAATTATCAAAATGCCGTAAATAAGTTAAAAACATATTTAAGAAATTACAAATATAATGGATATTCAATGTTGCCAACAATAGTTAACATGGATAACTTTCTATGAGTTCTAATCTTGCTAAATGAATAAGCTAAACGTACATATATAAGAAATATTAAATAGTAAAAAGAAACATGGATATATCAACACTAATAAAATGACATTAATAGCGTTATTACTAAAAACAAAATATATGAGACTTAAATCATGATAAAACAAATAACAGTAGATTTTAAATAAAGAAACATTAATAAATAAATATTAAATACAATGTCGCTTATATAGACTATATTATAGATTATGGACTAAGATCAAAAAGAAAAATTACACTGGTTGTAAATGATGAAATAATCGGTAAAGAAAAATCTAATTATAGATATACCAAATTTACATTAGTTCAAACGTAATATTGAAATTATTATTTAGGAAAAATAGTAATTTTCTTACAAAGTACGATAAATTATGTAATTGAGCAGAAAGAGTCAATTAAAAATGAAGAGAAAGGGTGATAAAATTATATAGATTACTCATTAGTAATTGATTATATTTAATATCAAATACGTTTCTAAAAATAACTAGATGGAATATATATTAGTAGTAGTATAATAAATATTATTACAACGCAATCTATTATAAATAATATCTGAATTATTTCTTAATAAATAAGTCAATGTTATTACCCATAAACTATTAATTATAAATTAAAATTTTCATGCACTTTTTTTGAAAATAGAATTTTAAATGGAAATCATTATTATTATTCAATGCCCTTGAAAAATTTGTTTATAACATACTGTTGATAACAAACCAATAGAATTACATAATGTTGAAATTTCAGAGAAATTACTATTTTTAAAACATTACATATTTATTTATTCTTTTTAAAATTTATTCATTCTAAACGAAAGTGTAGAGGTTTTAAATTTTTAATTATTACGAGAATTTACAAGAAGTGAGACAGTTGAAATATAGTATAAATAATACTAAATATTGAAATTTTTCATTAAAAAACGTCAATTTTAAAGATCAATTAAACTAATTAATAAATCACCGTTTTTGCACTTTTTTAGAATTTGTCATATTCATGAAAGCACTTATTTTTAAAATACTGAATACAGTAAAACTTCAATTTTAAGATTTACACACTATAATTTCAATGTTTAAAATTTAGAAATTTCAGATAATTTAAGCGTTCTACATTGTAATGTGAATAAATATTAAAAAAAGCGTAATTTAGAAGTTAAAATTTATTTATTAAAACTGGTTTTCACAACAAAATGAAAATTTTGGTAATATTATAAAACATATTGAATTTATTAAAAAAACGTCAATTTAGAACACCTAAAACAATTCGTAAATGCCTAGTTCCGGTTTTAAAATTATGAGTCAATTATACACATTTTAGTACTTTCATATGTGAAGATGTTAAAGCTCTTTTAAAATACAAAAATAATAGATCTTTAACATGTAGCTGCATTTATTACGTTCTCTAACATATATTTTGCTATTTTAGAATTTGCTCTTCATGATAACATTATTTTTTCAAATGCTGAAATACAGTTAAAAACTCATTTTAAGATTTAACAAATAATATTAAATGTTGAAATTTAGGAAAGAATATTTCCAAGATTTCTAACGCGAAGTGTCAATTTATTTTGATGTTAGCACGGAATTTTTGATCTCTACTTTTTAATATTAAAACATGGTTTTTTTGCAACCCTATTTACTTAATTGAAATAAATATTTATGGTATATAAAATAGCTATTGAATGTTATTAAGATAAGATGATCTCACATTTTACAGGTAAATAATTAATTATGTAAACTTCAGAATATTTTTCTGCTCTTTTTAAAATAGCATTATTACATTGAAATATACATTTATTTTATTTTTAAATGCTGTATATAAAAGTTTAAACATCAATTATAAGATTTACAAATATTTTAAAATGTATAAAGTTATTAAGGAAAAAATGAGCACTTTTTAAGAATTCTAATTTCGTAATGTGAAAATTTTAGAAACCTTGTTTAGAAAGTTAGAATATTTTATTATTTTAAACGGTTTTGCAAATTCGAATATTTGGATTAATCATACCCAATATTTAGAATTTTTCGTATTAATAAACGTATTTAAGACACTTAAAAACATTAATTATATTATTCTTTCATGCTTTTTGACTATTCTATTTATAAACAATTTATATATTTATTATTAAATGAGAAATTAACCGTTAATAATTAATAATTTTAAGAATTACGCAAATATATTTAAAAAAAGTGTAATTTAAGAAAATCGTACTTTTAAAGAGTTCTATAAAATTTGTATATGTAATTAAATTTAAAGAAAAGCGTAATTTTTAGAAGTTAAATTTTTATTAATTAAAAAAGGTTTTCAAAAGTATGTTTTATTTGGTATTAAAAACAAATATTGGAAAATTTCACATTATAAAACTGTCAAATTATAAGAAACATCTCTAATAATATTGATAAATTTAATTTCTCATTATTTGAGAATTGCATTCAATGATAATAATATAATTGAAAGTCCTGAAAATTATCTTGACAGAAAGTTAAATTTTTTACATTTACAAATATTTAATGTTGATATTTAAGGCTACCTAGGATCATTTATAAGAGTTTTAAAATAGTGTGAAAATTTAGAAAACGCGTATTTGAGAAAGTTAAAATTTTTTATTAAAGAAGGTTTTCACAACTAATGAGAAATTTATTATGGATATTATAAATAAAAACAATATTTAGAAAATTTCAATATTAAAAAAACGTCAATTTATAACACTTAACAAATTTAATATAATTCTCTTTGAACACTTTGATTGAAAATTGCATTTCATGAATACATATTTTTCAAATGCTGGAAAATACCGTAAAATATCAATTTTAAGATTTATTCTAAATAATTTATTAATAATGTAAAATTAATAAATCTGCAATGTAAATTTTATTGCTAAAGTTTGTATGTAACATAAAGAAGAAGTTAGAAATTTTAGCAGCTATATTTTTATTTTTTATAACTAGTACAATAATGAAAATTTAGGTATAATATAGTACAAAATTTGACAATTTCATTAAAAACGATTATATTATATTAATAGTCATATTAAGACACCTAACACTATATAAATTTCACTTATTCTGCTTTTGATAATAGCTTAATATTCAATAAACACATTTATATTTTTCAAATGGTGAAAATATACCGATTAAAAAACTAAATATACAATTTTAATGATTTCCGATTTAAATTTACCAAATATTCAAGATACTATTTTTGCTTTAGAAGATTCTAAAAAATTTATGTAATGTGAAATTATAAGAAAAAGCGTAATTTTAGAAGTTAAATTTTATTTTTATTAAACAGGTTTTTACAACACAAATATGAAATATTTGGTATATATATATGATAACAAAATATATTGTAATTTCATTAAATAAACCGGTCATTTAAGACCACCATAAACTATAATAAAAATTACTTTTATGCTTTTTGGAATTTCAATTTGTTGAGTAATAATGATATATTTATTACAATATTTTTACTAAATATCACAGTGTCAGAACTGAAGTTTAAAATTTAAACAAATAATGTCAAATGACTCGAGTAAGAGAAAATCGTACCAAATAAGAGTTTAAAATTATGATAAATAGTGAAAATATTAAAAGCAGAGTGTTAATTAAGTAGTATAAAAAATTTTTATTATTGAAGTTTCGCAACTAAAAGTAATTTAGTAAATTTAAAAAAAAGAAAAGAAAAAAAAATTCTTCGAGGCTTGATACAAAAGACAATATATTTGACCAAATATAAGATATTAAATAAAATTTCTTTCTGCTTATTTATAATCTGCTTTTTGAAATTGCAACACATTATTTTTCATAAATGACTAGAAAAATACCCTAGTTAAAAACTCATAGTTTAAAGGATACTAAGGACTATATTTTCAAATGTGAATATTTATTTTCAAGATTAAATGTTTGTTAAAGCAGATATATAATGATGTAATGTTCGAGTGAGAGGATATAATGAGGAAAATGGCGTGTTTGATAGAAGGGTAGATTAGTATATATGAGAAATAAGAAAATATAAAGAATGAAAAACATCCGTATTAGTAAAACGAAAAAGTCAGATATAAAATAAGATATAAAGGAAACAGAGAAATTCTGATAAATATGTAGAAAAAGAGGATCATTTAATTGAAGACACACACAACACTAAAACTTCTCTCGCAAAAATAAAATGATATTTCTGCTTTAATAGAAATACTGATATGTAGTCAATGAAACTAACATAAATAATTATAGGTTTAAGAATATGAAAATCCGTTAAAGACTGATTTATAATTTGTGCCAATTAACGTTCAAAGGAATAGGCCGATATTTGGAAGGAAAAAATGACTAACGAGGGATACATCGTCAATCTCTACAAAGCCGAAGTCGCCAATAATGAAGGAAAAGCTGTATATTTATTTACGCTAGTTAAAACTTCTTGTTATTAAAACACAAGTATCATCAACATATACTAATAGAAGAACT
This sequence comes from Trachelipus rathkii, assembly GCA_015478945.1. Lineage (NCBI taxonomy): Eukaryota > Metazoa > Arthropoda > Malacostraca > Isopoda > Trachelipodidae > Trachelipus > Trachelipus rathkii. Next base: position 11,182 of record JABUQX010051443.1, on the reverse strand, counting down.
TATTTATATTAGGTAATAGGGGAGCAGCATACCCAAAGGCAGGTATGCACGGCATCACCAATAAAATACCTTAATGATGTCAATAAAATGAAATTAAAGTATAATATTAAAGAACCTTAAAACTAATTAATATACTCATTTTTCTGCTGTTTGAATAATCTGGAATTACAACTCGAACAACATCTAGTTAGTTTACATACAGATGACTTCAAAATTATCGTTAAAGATTAATTCTATTTACAAAGATTTACATCAATATTTCAAATGTTAAATATAGAATGAAGAGAAATTGAGAAAATTAAATTTTAATATCGCGCACAGTTTGTGTCAGGTGAAAAATGTAAGAAAAAGCGTAATTCTTCACGAACGTTTAGGAACTACAATATCTTATATAACACAGGTTTTTTCACACTCACTCGTAATAACTATCTGTAGAGAATTACATAGTATTATATGAATTTTGCGGATCTAATAAATAATTAGGAAGAATTGAACTCAATTAACAACGTCATTTCTAAATGCAGCTGAATTACTAATTATCAAATAACGGTCATACCATTTGGTTGGATACTACGAACTTACATGAGAATCATACAATTGGACTCTATACAAGAATGCTGAATACCGTTAAAACTAAATTTTAAGATTTACCAATAATTTCATGTTGAATTTAGGAAAAAATGTTACACAATTATATAGAGAAGTCTATTGGAATAGTGATAGAATATGAAAGAATATTGACAGAAAAGCGCTAATGTTTAGAAGTATTAAAATTTTTTTATGTAAAAAGGTATTTTGGAATTAGATCTAATTAAAAGTTTTTTGGGATATAACTACCACAAGAATAAATTTGGAGAAGAGAATTTAATAATTAAAAGAGTCAATCATAAATTACATCTATTAACAAACTAAATATAGAATAAATTTCATTCATTTTGAGTTCCTGTTACAAACTCGACAAATTTCAATGAACTCTATAATTGGATATGTCAATACGTGTGTAAATACCCGCTGAGAAAATCATTTCTCACGGATTTACGACAATATGTGTATCAAAATGTTGGAATTTAGTGATAAAATCGTGCTTAGAAGCTCTCTCAAAATGTCGTAGGCGTGCAAATTTAATCGAAAAGTGTACATTGATTATATCAAAGTTAAATTTTTTTAATATAATTAACAGAGGTTCCTCAATCAACAAATGAAAATATTTATTGGTATAAAGAACTCCTAATTTAAACGTATTACACTCTATTATACCCAATATTGACAAAGTACAGAATCCACTAAAACATAAATAAATAAATTATCTCTATTCATGACTTTTGAACTTGCATATCATCAAAGACAATAGAGGATAGGTCTCATATGTCTAAAGGTAGGGAATAGAGTTACTCAAATCGAAGTTTTAAGATAATGCAAAAATAATTACAACATTGTTCGACTCTACTAGGAAAGTCGTACTTTTAAAGAAGTTTTGATCTGAGGATTATGGTATGGTGAAAATTTTTAAGAAAAGCGTATTTTAGAAGTTATATTTTATTAAAACGTTTTTTCAAAACTAATGAAATAAATATTGTTAGGATTATAATGTTAAATAACAACAAATATTATAATGAAATTCATTAAAAACGAAATAATTATTAAAGACACCTAAAATATGTAAAATTCGTATTATTCTTATTTATTAAAATTAGCAAAATTTTCAATGAAATCAACAATATTTATATTCAAAACTGATTTGCCTTGATATCAATTTAAGATTAACAAAATATAGTTTAAGTTTGAAATTAGGAAAAACGTACTATTTTTTTAGAGTTTTTATATAATTTTGTATAATGTGAAAATTTAAGCACAAGAGAATATTTTAGATAGTTAAAATTTATTTTAATTAAACAGGTTTAAAACATAATAGATAATATTATTGGTATATTATATTAATAAAGAAATATTATATAGAAAAAAAATTAAAAAAAACGTCATTTAAGACAACTAAAACTATTAATAAAATATTGCTTTTTGCTTTTTGAATTGCATTTCAATGAAAACTTTTTTTCAAAATAGCAATGAATAGGTATAGAAACTCATTTATAAAGATTTAACAATAATTACAAATATGTTGAAAATTTATAGAAAAATCGTACACTTTAAGAGTTCTATAATTTGTAATGAATGAAAATTATTAAGAAGTAAAGCGTAATGTTAGAAGTTTAAATTTATTATTAAAAATAGGTTTATTTTTTGAGACATCAGTTTTTAATTACTAATGAAATATTTGGTACTAATGAAATAAATAAAAATAATATATGAAATTATTTACAATTTAAAAGATAACGTTAATTTTAAGACATCTAATAAACTATTATTAAAATTCACGTTTTCTGCTTTATGAAATAAGGCATTATCAATGAAACCATTATTTTTTTACAATGCTGAAATACCTATAGTTAAAATTAAACTGCAATTTTAAGATTTGACCAAATAATATTCAATGTTAAGATTAAGGAATGGTTATTTAGTTTGAGAGTCTAAAAATATAGTAATTGTGAATAATTTTAAAGGAATCGTATATTTAGATAGTTATAATTATTTTATATGATTACAAACGGTTGTTCGAAAAACAGTAAAATATGTTGATATCTTTACGGAAGGCAAAATATAAATTAGCCTTTTAAAGATATGGTGGATAAACTGGGACACTTCATAAAAATGAAGCATAACTTTTTGATAATTTCTCTAAGACGATATTTATATCGGTAATATATCTACTAATTAATTCTTCTTGGCTCTTCTGACAATGCAGTTTCATCTAAATTACACTTCTAAATCTTTTCATGCTTAAATATGAGGCAGTAAAATACAACATCAGTTTCTCACAGATATAACCAATAACTTCAATGTATGCTAACACATTTCGAGAAATCGTCACTTTTAGACGTTCTAATTGTAATGTGCACAGATTGTAAGAAAGCTCAGATATGTTAAGAGGGAGTTAAGGATATCTTTATTATTAGGATATATACAGTAAGTAATGAAATTTTTGGTATATAAAACAAATATTGAAATTTTATTAAAAACAGTTTTATAGACCCTTTCATCTCAAACACTTATATATATCTACTTCAATATTGAAAATTGCATGATTAACTGCGCACAGGACCGGATTACAGTATAAGTTCTTCTCTCAGATGCTGAAAATACAGGGCGATAATAAGAAATTCTCAATTCTTTAAGATTTACAATTAATTCAAACTACGGCCGAGATTGTTCAAATGGAAAATGTGGACTCTTAAAGAGTTTAAGAATATATCGTAAGTGAAAAACTGATATTAATCTTATTTTCTTAGTTAAAATTATGTGACATATAATTAAATTCAAACTTTTTCTTCATTGCTATGAAAATATATTGTGGAATAAAATAGAAAAAGGGAAAACAATAAAGATTTAAAGGTACAATAAAAGATTTCTATGTAAAAAGTGGATACGTCATTGAAGTGACAGCATACAAAAGCAAAATATTTCGTCTATTTAGCTATTGAAACTGTGCTATTTCATAAGCACACATCTATCACTGGGATATAGATCAATAAATGACTGGACAAAATAACCGTCTAAATACTTAGCGCAAATTAAAGATTTACAAAAATTTCATTATGATTAAGTATAAAGATATTATAGGCAAAAACAGTACTTCTCGTAACATTCTAAATTTGTGTAATTGTGTAAAAATACAGATAAAAATTTAGAAGTTATTTTTTTTTTTAAAACAGGTTTTCTGAACATTTTTTTTATATTTTGTGTATAATAAAAATAGAATATGAGTAATCTTATTAAAAACGTCCGGATTCATATTATAGAGCTAGCACTTATTATATTAATACTTCAAAAATCTCAACGATCTGTCATATTATGGATCTTCACATAGAAAGCAGATATATCTGTATATCATGTTAAATTTAATTGTTGAGCGACTGTAGAAGTAGAGATATGAAATCATAATCTTTAGAGATTATCTCACATTAATTTATAGTTATAAAATATTAGGAAAAATGCTTTTAATTATAAGTTTTCTAAATTTGTAATGTGAAAATCTTTAAGATAAAAGCGTATATTTGAGCAGAAGTTTAACTTTATTCTATGTAAGAATCAGGTTTCTCAGCAAACTAATGGAAATATATTTTCGGTTTCATAATACGGTAAGCGCACGCAAAAACTATGTACATATATCTCACTAAAACACAGCTCACACTTTTCAACCATCACACACAAGACACTAAAACTATTACATTTACTTTTCTGCTTTTTGAAATTGATTATCCACAGGAAAAAATATTATAGTATTATTATCAAATGCTGAAAAAACCGTTAAATCAAGATAAAGATTTAAAAATCATTTTATCAAATGTTGAATAGTAAATCGTACTTTAAAGAGTTATAAATTATGTAATGTGAAATTTAAAGAAATGAATAAGTTAAATTTAAAGTTAAAATTATTTTATTAAAAAGGATTTTCAACAATACTAAAATATTTTGGTATTAATATAAAAATAAAACAAAATTTGAATATTTCATAAAAAAATCGTCATTTAAGACACATAAAAGTATAATAATCTCTTTTAAAAAGAGAAATACATTTTCAAATGCGAATAACATTATTTTTTAAAATGCTGATATTCACATATAGTTAAAACTCAATTTTAAGAGATACCAAGATATATTTCCAAATATTGAAAAATTGGAAAATCGTACTTTAAGAGTCCTAAATTTGTATAATTAGTGAAATTTACGAACCCTTATATATTTTAGAAGTTAAAAAAATTTTATATTAAAAACAGTTTTAACAATGAATGTAAATATTTATATCGATAAAATCAAAATGAAATTTCATTAAGAAAGAGTTCAATATAAGTATCTTACCTGAAACTGATTAAATAGTTCGATTTTGCATGACTTGTATTGCAAAATTGACTTTCTCAATGACACATTATAGGTATTTTAAAATATACTGATAAATCCGTTATAAAGAAAAACATGCAATTTAAGATATTACACGGAAAGTATAAGGTATAAAGATGTAGAAATTTAGTGAAAAATCGTACATTTAAGAAGATATCATATATTATGTATGTGAGAAATTTAGGGCAAAAGGTAAGTAATATTATTAGAAGATTAAAATTTTTAGTAAGTCCAATTTTTTTTACTATTAAATGAAATAATTTACTTGAGTTTAATAAAAATCTAAATTTGAAATTTATCATTAAAAAAACGTCAATTTAAGACCCTAAAACAATTAATAAATTTTCTTTTCTGCTTTTTAATTGCATTTATGAAAAACATTATTTTTCAAATGCTGAAATACACAAATTTTAATATCTAGATTTTTAACATTAACAGTGATGAAATAATTTTAAATGTTTGAAGATTTTATTGAAAATCAGTAGTTCTAGAAGTTCTAATAGAATCTCGATTAATAACCCGCGAAAATCTTAAGCAAAGAAGGATATTAATATAAGAGATATATATTAAAAACTAGTTTGCACAAATAGATGAAATAATTTGGTATAAAAAACAATTTCTGTAATATCTTAAAGAAACGTCAATTGTAGACACCGGTAAACCGACTCTCAAAAAATCTTTTTCTGGCTTTTGAATTGTATTAAAATGAAAACATTATTTTTTACACTATCTTATAAAATACGTTAAAGAACTTAAGTTTTAGAGATTGTCGACAAGATAAGTCTTCGAGAGAGATGCAGCAATGTTCGATCAGCTGTAGAAGATCGTACTTTTAGAGAGGTTTCATAAATTTTGTAATGTAAAATTAAGAAAAGCGTAATAATTTTAGAATTAAAATTTTTTATTAAAACAGGTTTTCACAAACCAATAATTTGATACTTTTAAGTAGTATTTAATTTCATTATAAACACGTCAAGTTAAGACCACCTAAAATTCTTAATAAATTCGCTTTTCGGCTTTTTTTGAATTGCATTTCAATGAAAACATTATTTTTGTCAAATGCTGAAAAATACCGTAAAAAAACTCAATTTTAAGATTCCAATAATTTTCAATGTTGAAATTCAGGAAAAATCGTAACTTTTAAGAGTTCCTAAATATTGTAATGTGAAAATGTAAGAAAGCGTAATTTTAGAAGTTTAAATTTTTTTATTATAAAAGGTTTTCACAACTAATGAATATATATAATCAAATATTGAAATTTCATTAAAATATGAAATTTCATTAAAAACGTCAATGTAAGACACCTAAAACTATTAATAAATTCACTTTTGCTTTTTGAAATAGCATTTCAATGGAAACATTATTTTTTTCAAATGCTGAAATAAAAACTCAATTTTAAATTTAAGATTGCCAAATAATTTCATGTTGAAATTTTTAGGAAAATCGTACTTTTTAAGAGTTTCTAAATTTTGTAATGTGAAATTAAGAAAAGCGGTGATTAGACAACTTTACTTTTTTATGCCGTCCGAATTTTATAACTATGACTAAATTTGATATATAAACAAATATTGAATTTATTAAAAAAACGTAATTTAAGACATCTAAAACTATTAATAAATTCGCTTTTCTGCTTTTTGAAATTGCATTTCAATGAAACACATTATTTTTTCAAATGCTGAAAATACCGTTAAAAACTCAATTTTAAGATTTACCAAATAATTTCAAATGTTGGAATTTAGGAAAAATCGTACTTTTAAAGGGTTCTTAGAGCGATGTTATACTTCCCGTATAAGAAGTGATTTTAGAAGGTTGTGCTTTTTTATTAAAACAGAGTTTTCACAACAGAATGAAATATTTGGTATATAAAACATATTGAATGTATATATTAAAAAACGTCAATATTAAGACTTTAAACAATAATAAATTCTCTTTTCCTTTTTTGAATTGCATTTCAATAAAAACACATTAGTGTTTTTTCATTGCTGAAATCCGTTAAAACTCAATTTTAAGATTTACCAAATAATTTCAAATGTTGAAATTTAGGAAAAATCGTACTTTTAAGAGTTCTAAATTTGTAATGTGAAAATTTAAGAAAAAGCGTAATTTTAGAAGTTAAAATTTTTTATTAAAACAGGTTTTCACAACTAATGAAATATTTGTTATGTACACATATATTAAAATTTAATATAAAAAAACGTAATTAAGAACAACAAGAATTAACAATTCTTTTTTTCTGCTTTTTTGAAATTGCATTAAATGAAACACATTAGGTTTTTTTCAAAAAAAAAGGCCGGAAAAAAAAAAATTAAAAGAACGTTTTAAAAAAAACCTAAAAGTTTAAACGAATTAAAATATATAATGTCAATTGTTGTAATTAGGAAATTACTTTTAAGAGTTTAAATTTGTAATTGAAAATTTAATGAAAAGCGTAATTTTAGAAGTTAAATTTTTTTATTAAAACAGGTTTTCACAACTAATGAAATATTTGGTATATAAAAACAAATATTAAAATTTCATTAAAAAACGTCAATTTAAGACACCTAAAACTATAATAAATTCACTTTTTTGCTTTTTGAAATTGCATTCCAATGAAACACATTATTTTTTCAAATGCTGAAAATCCTTATGACATTTTTAAGAAATTACCAAATAATTTCAAATGTTGAAATTTAGAAAATCGTACTTAGTTACGATTCTAAATTTGGTATGTTATGATCTAGCAAAAGCTAATTTTAAGAAGTTAAAATGTTTTTTATTACACAGGTTTTCAACTAGATGAAAAATTTGTATATAGGTTTGAAATTTGATTAAAAATATGAATATTTTATTATAAACAATTTCAACAAATTCTCTTTACAAAATTTATTAATTCATTCACTCTCTGATTTGTCAAAAAGCTTTTCAATGGAACACATTATTTTTCAAATGCTGAAAAATCCGTTAAAAAAAAATTCTAGATTTACAATTAATTTCAAATGTTGAATTTAGGAAAAATCGTACTTTTAAGAGTTATAATTTGGTAATGTGAAAATTTAAGAAAGCGTAATTTTTAGAATTATAATTTTTATTAAAAACAGGTTTTCCAAAGAAAGGAATATTTTGATACAAAAAACACCTATTGAAGATTTCTTTTAAAAAAAGTTAATTTTAAGAATCAAGGTAAGAAACTATTATAATTACGAATGTCCTCTTTTTGATTGCCTCCAAATGAAACATTATTGTTTTTTCAAATGACAAAATACCTTTAAAAATCAATGTTAATATTTATCAAAGTAATTTCAAATGTTGAAATTTAGAAAAAGCGTACTTTAAGAGTTCTAAATTCGTATGTGAAAATTTAAGAAAAAGCGTAATTTAGAAGTTAAGACTTTTTATTAAAACGAGGTTTTCACACAAATAGCAACATATTTGGTATATAGAGACAATATTGAAATTTCTTAAAAACGATCAATTTAAGACGCAAAAACTATTAGATAAATTTTTTTTCTTGCTTTTTGAAAAGCAATGAGGGACATTATTTTTTTAAATGCCTAAATACCGTTAAAAACTCAATTTTAAGTTTAACAAATAATTTCAAATGTGAAATTTTAGGAAAATGCGTATTTTAAAGAGTATTAATTTGTTGTAATGTAAATTTAAGAAAAAGCGTAATTTTAGAAGTTAAAAAATTTTTTTTATTGAAAGGTTTACACATATGAAATATTTGGTATGTAAAGACAATGATCTCGAAAATTTCATTAAGAAAACGTTAAATTATAGACACTAAAACTATTAATAAATTCACTTTTCAGCTTTTGAAATAGATTTCAATGAACACATGTATTTTTTAAATCTGAAAATACGTTAAAAACTAATTTTTAAGAATTTAAGAACAAATAATTTTCAGATGTTGAAATTTAAGAAAAATTATTTTTAAAGTTCTAATTTGTAATGTAAAAATTTAAGAAAGGTATTTAATAAAGTAATATTTTATTAAACAGGTTTCACAACTAATGAAATAATTTTGGTATATAAATATCAAATATTGAATTCATTAAATAAATCAATGCATAGACTAACTATTAATAAATTCGTTCTGCTTTTTGAAATTGCTTCTCAATAAAACACATTAATAGTTTTCAATGCTGAAAAAATCGTAAAAACTCATTTTAAGAATTCATAATTTTAAATGTTGAAATTTAGGAAAATCGTACTTTTAAGAGTTTCTAAATTTGTAATGTGAAAATTTAAGAAAAAAGCGTAATTTTAGAAGTTAAAATATTTTATTAAACAGGTTTCACAACTTATGAAATATTTGGTAAATAAAAACAAATATTGAAATTTCATTAAACAAACGTCAATTTGAAGAACACTAAAATTATTATAATTCTTGTTCTGTTTTGAAATACGCATTTCACAATGAAGCACATTGATTGTTTTCAAATGCTGAAGAATACCGTTAAAGAAGCGTACGAATTTTAGATTTATCTCATAATTTCAGAATGTTGAAATTTTAAGGAAAAATCGTACTTTTAGAGTTCTTAATGTTGTAATTTGAAAATTTTAAGAAAAAGCGTAATTTTAGAAGTTAAATTTTTTTATTAAAACAGGTTTTCAAAACTAATGAAATATTTGGTATAAAAAACAAATATTGAAATTTCATTAAAACGTCCAATTTAAGACATCTGAAACTATTATATATTATTTTCAGCTTTTTTCTTGCATTTCAATGGAAACACATTATTTTTTCAAATGCTGAAAATACGATTAAAGACTGTGCTCATTTTAAGATTTAACAATATTTCAAATGTGGAAAATTTAGGAAAAATCGTACTTTTAAAGAGTTCTAAATTTGGTAATGTGGAAATTTAAGAAAAGCGTAATTTTTAGAAGTTATTTTTATTAAACAGGTTTTCACGCAAATAATGAAATAATTGGTAAATAAAAACAAAATAATATTTCAATTTCATTAAAAAACGACATTTTAAGACACAAAAACTATTAATAATTCTTTTTTCTGCTTTTGTGAATTGCATTTTTCATGAAACCATATTTTTTAAATGCTTGTAAATACGTTAAAATAATTTTAAGATTTTAACAAATAATTTCAATGTTGAAATTTAGGAAAAATCGTACTTTTAAGAGTTCTAATTTTGTAATGTGAAAATTTAAGAAAAAGCGTAATTTTAGAAGTTATAATTTTTTATTGAAACAGGTTTTCACAACTAATGAAATATTTGGTATATAAACAAATATTGAAATTTATCATTAAAAAACGTTAATTTTAGACACCTCAATTATTAATATAATTCAAAATTTTCTGCTTTTTGAAATGCATTTCAATGAAACCATTTTTTTTTTTTCAATGCTGAATACCGAGCATTAAAGTCAATTTTTAAGATTATAAGACAAATTACTTTCAATGTGAAAGATCTTAAGTAAAAGGAATCGTATACTTTAACAAAGTTTCTAAATTTGTAATGTAAAAATTCTAGAGCCGAAAAGAAGTGTATTTTATAGAGTTGTTAAAATTTTTATGGTCAACAGGTTTTCACTCGAACTAATTGAACATATTATGGTTAGTAGCAAAATTATTGATATATAATTTCATTAAAAAAACAATCAATTTAGCAACCCTAAAAATATTGAGAATACATTCCGGTTTCTGCTTTTGGGAAATTGCCAGTTCGCAGTGAACACATTAATAGTTGTTCAAAATGCTGCAAGAGACGCCCTTAAAGGTGCGAATTTTAGAATTGACAAATAGAGATTCGAAATGTTGAATATTAGGAAAAATCATACTCTTAAGAGTTTAAAATATTTGGTATGAGATCTGTAAGGAAAGAAAGCTTAATATTAGGAGTTAACAATTTTTTATTGACAGCAGGTTTCACAATCTATGAATATTTGGTATAATATAAAAAACAAATATTGAAATTTCATTAAAAACGTAATTTTAAGACACCTAAAAACTATTAATAAATGTACATTTTCAGGCCTTTTTGAAATTGATTTCAGATGAAGTTTTTTTTTCAATGCTGAATTACAGTTAAAAGCTCAATTTAATGATTTCTAAAAGGGGGCTACTAATTGCTGAACTGGTTGCTATTAAACTTTTTAAAGGTTTAAATTTGTATTGTTCTACGGCCGTAAATTTGTAGAGTAGTAAAATTTTTTATTAAAAGGTTTTCACAGTAATAGAAATATTTGGTATACTAAACAAATATTGAGAGATTTCGGATGTAAGAAA
>JABUQX010051442.1:20000-23904 GCA_015478945.1 Trachelipus rathkii | reverse complement strand
TATATATATATATTATATATATATATATATATATATATATATATATTATATATATATATATATATATTATATATATATATATATTATATATATATATATATTATATAATATTATACGCCCAGGTTATTATCAGTATAGGGTTATTATAATATATATTATATAATTAGTATATAATCAATTCAGTATTATATTTAAACTACACTATACTGCATCTTATTATACCACGTATCTGTACCCATGCTATATTACAATCTGAGCCACAGCCCGATCGCACCCGAATCTATACTATTATCATCCTGACTCAACATACTATATTATAAATAATATATATAAGCGCAGCGCTATCATAATGATCGACCTTATATATATATATATAATATATATTAATATATATATATATAGGTATTATATAATTAGTTTTATAATGCAGTATTTACATCATTATATATATATATATAATATATATATATATATTATTTTAAAATAAATATTTATAATATATAATTATATAAATATATATTTTTTTCATATATATCCGTTAGCACATATTTTTTCCTATATATATTTTTTTTTTTTTTTTTTTTTTTTATTTGTTTTTTTTTTCCTACAGAAGAGTTTATATATACCCATATATATTATATTATTATTATATATATTTAGATATATATATATATATATATATATATATATATATATACTATAATATATATATATATTATATATATTGCAATCAATTCTTCCCAAAGAAATCACAAATGATTCCTCATCTTATTTATTGTGTCATTGGCAAGTTCATTATTTTTATGTTCACAACAACGGAGGTTCTTCATGAGCTATAAATCATTACGTGCGGTGCTATGTAGATCCAACGTTTAAGATATATCACTACTGAACAGGGATGGCACGGAAAAAATCAATTGATTTTTTTCAACTGATTTTTTTCACTTGATTTTTTGCTCCAAAAAATCAATGATTTTTGCTTTTTTGGATTTTTTTGTTTTTTTATGTTATATATATATTTTTTTAATTTTTTTGATTATTAAGCAAAAATCCTCTAGAAATATAAAATTTAGAATAATAATAATCACTGGCAAGGGCTTACTCTGTTTCAATTTGTCTACACTATAAAAATGTCAACAAAGATCATGTTTCAAACACAAATGTTTCTTTTATTTCTGATGTAATACAGTAATATATTATCATTATTACAAATAACATTCTTTATTGTTGCGTGTTTCATTGGTCATAGACTCATATAAGCCCTATTATAAATTTTTTGAACTCAGATAAAGGGCCTAGGGTTAAAAAATAATACCTAATCGAACTTAAAAAAAAGTTTGTTTAAATATATTTTCGCGTGACGTCACGTTCTCAAAAAATCCAAAAAAATCCAAAAATCCAAAAAAATCCAAAAAATCAAAATTGATTATTCTTCTCAAAAACATCCAAAAAATGCCCCAACCCTATATATATATTATATATATATATAATAGAGATTATATAATATATATATATATAATTATACTTATAAATATATATAGGCTACCCTATCTACGCTATACTTAATACACCTACACTATATAATATAGTATCTACTATACCTACAACTATAGGTAACATAGTAGGTAATTAGTAATATATTATTATTAGATATAACCTTTAAAATGAAAGTGACGCTATATTTTTTTTTTTTTTTTTTTTTTAGCAGGAAGAGTCAGATTGCCCATATATAAGTATATACTATATATTATCTATATATATATATAATATATATATATATATAGTATATATAAATGAGTATACTGTAATAGATATTAGAATATATAGATATATAAGTATATACTGTATTTATAGTATTAATAGATAAGTAGTTATATAGTATATGATTAGGTATAATTTATAGGTATATTATACTATTAGTATATATACGTATATTACTTGTTAGGAGTTATAGTATATATAGGTTAAAATATAGTACTAGTATTAAGTTATAATATATATATATATAACTATATATATATTATAATATTATATAGTTATATATACTAAAATATATATATTATATATACATAGAATATACTATAACTACATATATAATATATATAGTATTATATATATATATAGTATATTATATATAGGTATAATATAATAGTATATATCATATTATAGTACTATATATATATAGTATATATAATATATATACGTATATATATACTATACCATATATATATAATATATAATTATATATAGTGGCGTATCCAGAATTTTTTTTCGCGGGGGCCCAAGACAAAAAGTCTTCGTTTATATATCTATTATATTAGATATTATATAAAGTATATTATATATATATTAATACAATTATATTACTATATATAATATATATTACGTATAATATTATATATATATATAAGAATATATATATTATAAATATCTACTAATATATATATAAATATAATATATATAGATAGTATATATATACATATAGTATATATAGTATATACTAGTATATATATAGTATACTATATATATATCAATATATATTATATATATATATATATATATAATATATATATAATATATATACTATATATATAACTATATTAACGTATAAAGTGGAGAAGGACCAAATATTAATATCAAAAAAAAAAAAAAATGGGAGTAAAGTAATTAATATAAATTACTAAAAATCATCTTAACCTAAACATTTGCTTAAACTTTAATCGCCCAGGGCATGAGAGTTGAGCAAGAAATCCGAGAGGATAATATCTTCGATGTTTTTATGTCAATATCGATGTATGTAGCAGGAGGCAAAGTCCAGTAGAGTCTTTCATCTGCCCAATAGTAATTTCTCAAGTAGCTATTTTTGAAGTGCTTCTTCAATGTTGAAAAGCTTCTTTCGTACCTGAAGTATCGATACGCACACCAGCGGTACTAAAAATTGCCAGTATTTCACTGCAAACAAGGAGGTTATATATTGGAAATTGTGACTGCGAAGAAGAAACTAGTCCGTTCTAACTTGGCTGTTTTGGACAATTTGTGCTGTGATGCCATTTCACTTCCATAACCCATTTCTTGCTTTTTTTCTCAAATCTTCTATAGGTCTTAGCAGAGTCTTCTGGGTAAACATGTGACTCTTACAGCCAATTCTTTATCCTTTCTCATATGGGCACACTTACACCTGATCGGCTATGACAAAATTTGCAAGGGAAGAAATTAATGTCTATATGATTTAAAAAGACCTCTCTCCTAGTGCTGATTAATAAAAATCATCCAATAAATCGTTAAAATGAAATAGTACAATAATAAATAAGTTTTAGACTGCGAAGTAGGTAATGTTGGGTCTGTACTTTTTTGCAACTTCGTTTCAAATTCTTAATTACAGTAATTTCAATACGCTCAGCTCCTGGATACGCTTTAAACTTTCTTTTCAAAAAGAATCTGCTGGAATGCTAATGTTGCCTTTTTCTGCTTTTTTGGCTTCAGTTTAGGTTAACTAGAAGGGCTTACGAGATTTTGTTCTCTGACACGCAAATTACAAAAAATTAATTAACCTCTGCACTTATATATTATTAACAGATCATGATTACTTAAAATTTTTTAGTGCTTTCTAGAAAAAATTTCAGGGGGGGCGGGGCCATATACTATATTAGACGAGGTAAGTATATATATATATAATAACGTATTATATATATATATAGTAGAGAGTATGTATAGTAGTATGATAGTGACATAGGATATACAGGGCCGAGAACGCGTATAGTATATAGGTAGATATATATATATAGGGTATAGTATAATAATATAGATATAATATAATTATATAAATACAATATATATAAATTCATATAGGTATATATATATATATAGTATATATATATTATATACTTAATATAGATAGTGGGTT
>JABUQX010051442.1:0-17500 GCA_015478945.1 Trachelipus rathkii | reverse complement strand
ATGTTTTATAAATATTATTTAAACAAATAAAATTTTTTTTTAAAGAAAACTTTAATTTTAAATAAGACTTCATCTTTAATTAAATAAATTAACATTTCAGTCATATTTCTACCTAAGCTAATTTCATATGAGCTAAATAAGTTGAAATTTATAGAAGTTTTTTTTTTTTTTTTTTTTTTTTTTTTTTGTTATAAGTATCATGAAAAATTTAAACAAGATTGTAAATTACTTAACTAAAATTATGGTCTGAAAAACGCATTGCTATCAATCGTATGAAACCTATAATAATATATTATTATATATATATATATATATATATATATTATATATATATTAAAAAATATACATTCTACATCTATATATATATATATATATATATATATATATATATATATATATATATATATATATATATATATATATATAATCACCTTCAAGTAAAAATAATCTGTATGCTATTATATTAATACGATAGGCTCAATTTTTCTTTTTGTAATTTTATTTAAAAAACTCTCCATCTATATTCGATGTTTGTGTGTTGCTGTAAAACCAGTATCAAAAATCGTTATTCCAGCTTTTAGTGTTTTTATGATTTTCTTTATCCTGAGTAACACATTCAATCGTTAATGTTTAGGTACGAGTTGAAAGCATACCGTCTTACATGTAAAAATAAATACGAATTATGTAAGCATAATTAATGGCATGATCAAGAAGAAAAATTATACTATACATTTCAATACATAGAATTATTTACAATTTAAATTGATATTATAAAAAAAAAAAAAAGTTTCATAAAAATGAAATAATTCATATACGACAGTCTTATTAGATCCGGTTAGAACATACAAATTTCTCCCCGAAGATGGCATATATATTCATACGCTGTAATGAGGTTTACCCAGTAGCATAGGTTATTACGTTTTTTAACACACTATACCCAATCGAATGTACCGATACCTACCCCGCATTAATTATAAAAGTTTTATATATAAATATAATAACTATACCATAACAAATATATTGCATATAAATATATAGCCCCTTATAATTCTCTATACAATATTAGTATTATATATATAACATATCTATTGTCATATAACTTGTTATAAATATAGTATTATCATGTTAGTGATAGATATATAGACAACTATGTATACTTTAAAATTAAGGAAATGTATATTATATATATATTATTGATATATATACTATTAATACGAATGGCTCCACATACAGTAATTCAGATTATAAATACTATAATAGTATACTTTAATGCTAATCATAGTTAATACGACGATATATATATATTTAAATATTACAATATTATAAATTCAATAATATTCAATTAATTACAATTAGGAAAACCCTAATATTCATTTAAATATATGGTCTATCTATATATATAGTAATTATATATAAATAAAACTAATTCTAACAAGTATCTAGTATATAGTATTAAAAAATATATATATATAGTGATAATAATAATATATATATATTTGTATAATAATATAATATTAATATAAGATATTAAATAAACTTTAAAGTAATAATATATAAATAGTATACTATAGTATAGTGATGAATGATTAAATTAATATAGACGTTATGACACAATTAATAATTTATAATGAGTATGATATAAATAGTACAAAAATTTTCAAAGAATATCGATATAAAAAATTATAGTATAAAATTGGGAATAGTTAGGCATAAATAAAATATTTATTTATATTTCCGCATCAAGACAATTTCTAAATTATAAATTTTGAATATTTTAATTTATATTTACAATATTAATGCTATGAAATAACATTATCATTACATTCTATTTACTTTAAATTTAAAAAAGCAGTAAGTACATATAACTCTCAGACGCGATGTTAATTATTCACTGGTTATATGAGGAAGCTTTAAATAGGCTGTGGCATGACTTTTTGTATAAAAAAACTTGGAATTCCTCGCTGCATATACTATTTTAGAACCCCTCTCCCACGCTGAGGAAGCACGGGCTCGATCTGGTGATATGGCTGAAGGTGCGAAATAGCAATAGCCTTTGGTTTCTAACACAGCTGGTAACTGTAGATAAAATTAGGTAGATATTGTATAGTTTAACGTTCAGAACTACTGGTGGGTCAAACTAGTCTTGTGATTTGATTAAAGTGCAGAATTCGTTTTTTACAATATTTGAGAGAATACCTGGAGTTTTAGGTACTAACCGATATTAATATATATTTAACTTAGTATATTTATATTTATAATAATATTAATAAAATGATGATTTTAAGTGTTTAGATATTTACATTATATAATAAAGGGTTCATTACGTACTATAATACTATATATAATCAAGTCTAAATATAATAACATGATACAATTATATTAGTAAAATAATATAATTTTAATTAGTAGTTATACGAATATCTATATATAAATAGATATATATTAAATAACACAAGTACACTACCTTATCACTATTATTAATTGAAAGTGGAAAGGTGATTACGAAAAAATTATTACTCTAGAGGTTCTCTCGGAGCTTCAATAATAAATTGGTGCATAAAATAGTTTATTAATAAGAATACTAATTGTATATATTTCTGTAAAATATATATATAAAGGAAATTCTTCGTTATTTCATTTAAAAATTAATAATTAATAAGATAATTACTACACGTATAAAGTCATCTTCAAGTCTCAGACCTATCTGGTGGTCATGCAACCTAACGCATGGTTCTTTGTGGCTCTTTGTTGCGTGGATCACTCTTGCGGGACGATGTCAAGGGGTTATCGGTCTACTTGCGGATACGCCTTGGACGTAATTAAGCGGGATTGTACCAAAACCAACGATTAGGCGAAATTGCGTGAGCTGTACGGTTCTTGCGTCAGACCGAACTTGTCTGAATCACAATTAGCGGAGTTATTGCCCTTATTGAACGATGGCCCGACTGAACGAGGCCGACGACGGATTGCTTTATAAACGAAGATCAACTCGAGACGTATGAAAATAAATTAACAAGTACGCAACGCTTATAAATAAACAATATAATGGTACGGCAAACTAATAATGCAATGAAAAAAACAACAAGGTTGGTGTGTAAAAAAATAAAGCTTTCAAGATAGAATATTAATAATAAAATAAAAGGTTATAAAGTGACTCATACACATACATCAATATATCTTAGATGAGTAAACTAAAACGAAATAGAGATATGTGAGAAAAAAATAAATAGTGGATAGAAGGACACATTTCCCTTTCAAGTGAGAATCCCCTTCTCCCATCATTTCTATCAACATACAATATACATAAAAAATCACCCCAGGAACGGTTTACGTGTAAGAATACTAATATGTGGAAAAATAAGAATGAGACAAAAGATATAGTCATCCATATACAATATCCATAAAAATTACACCTATCTTCATTTGATACCGACCGTTGAGTGATTTAAAAAATAATATAAAAAAAAAAAAAAAAGTAAAAGTTGTCCTAATATAGGCAAAAATGGTAATATATCATATTTACATTTTAATAATATTTTGAAAAGCCTAATGTTTGAAAAATTTAATTTGTAACGTAATATAAAGTCGCGACACTGAAAATATGATGTAGAAAATTGTCTTTGATTAAAAAAGTCTCGCCGTGGAAAAGTGTGTCTAATTTCAGGAGTAAAACTAAGTAGAAGCCGTCCCTAAAATGTATATAATATAAAAGAAAAAGAGCTAAAAAAGTGCCTGAGCATATAGAAGTAAAGGTCTAAAAAAGTGCTTGAAATATAAGAAAAAAGGCTAAAAAGGGCTTGAAATATAAGAAAAATGACGTTGATAAAAAAAATACAAAGACCTGTGGCACATCATTTCGAGTGACCTGTGAGTAAATTAAAACAAAATCACCTGCAGCCTGTACCTTACTATGGCTGCCTCGTACGTTTACCCATATCTGCGTTAGTTGTAGGTGGCGTGCTCTCACTTTCGGTAATGCACTCGTACTCTGTCCAGTCTTCTTTCCCTCCTCGTTACTACTTCAAAATCCCCTCTGTTAACCTCTCTCTCTCTTCTCTCTCCCTGACTCATATATACCAATTGAAAACAGATCTTCTTAGTCAACGTGCTCGATCCTGTCTCGTCTCTCTCAGCTGTCAGGAAATAAATAAGCTAGACTACTTATGTGAAAATGATTAGTACATACGGTGGGGTAGATATCCTTCCGAATTAAACACCTATATTAAAAAAGCATAGATGAAATTAAGATTTATTATAATCAGTTGGCATTTATAAATCATGGAGAGTTAGTAGAGACTCACTTTTTATTTAAACTCTCCCGTCTTCAGCCTCTATTGGATTTATATCTGATATATAATAAACTTCTCGTGAATTATTTACATACTGTCATGTATAAGAATCCTATACAACTGAAAGAGATGGTATTACGAATATAGTAGGATTAGTTGAAACTGATCATTAAATACGGACATTAGAAAATTATAACCTCACAATCTATTCTGCGTTGGTTTGTACAGAAGCATGGCATATGTGTATGAGAGAGCTCTCCACAACGTGCAATGATTACTCGTGATCTGAAAGGACTACCAAATTCGGTACAAAGCTGAATACGACTACATTTGGTGGTACAAAAGAATACTTTTTTGAAGATTGTTCTGCGGAGGTATATATTTTAAATCGGTAACCTGCTATTGTTAGTTATTTTATAACGAACCTCTTTGATATGAGTTATTATGTGTAAGGTATTTGGATATACAAAACTGATATGCGTACCTATGAATATAAAGTAATAATATCTTTAAATATCTTTAAGATCAAAAGTAAGTGTAAACCTGCGAGACCGTGATATGTTGTTTCTCAACGATCACCATTGCAGCGGAAACAATGGGAGCTGGCATAATACTTACATTGAATTATCATCTACCTACATATGTTGATGAGAGGTTATTACTATCTGTGGGAGTGAAAATAACCCCATGATACTCCGCATGAACAAAAAAGATGAAGCAGACCGTAGTATAGAGTAACTGCATTATACATGTACCCCCTCCGAGATGCTCAACCACCCGGTATGAGCTGACTTATGATATAACATAAATATTAATGATCACCATATGATATTTCCTTTATAAGAGTAGTATATGTTCTGAAAGAGAGTAAAGTTATTAAAGTTAATGAAGCTGTGATTATATGGCAAAATCTGTGTATCTACAATAGCCTTACCTGAATTTGTTTTTGTTATTTTTCAAAGATTTTTTTGCTCTTAATTTAATAAGATATAGATAGTCCATAGATAACTTTGCCCTTTGGTTTTAGTAATCTATCACTTAAAAATCTTAGTTAGGGATAAATTTTGATTGGTGAGAAGGTAAAGAGAAATAGAGATAAGTTGATAGTGAAAATATTTGAAATAAGAAATGAAGATAAAATTTACCTCATAACCTTTACCATTTTGAAATTTGAATTTGATTACAATTACACTAAACACGACTAAATAGTGACCGCCTTTGATAATTAGAAGTTGAGTCCACAATTGTCTGCAAACATTGTTGAGTTTTAGTGAATTTAGTGAAAATGGATATCACATGTAGACAAAAAATATAATTCCGCTTAATAACTTAATAAATAAAATACTGTATATAGCAAATAGTTTATAAATCCTAAAATAAAATACTATCACCCGAAAATAAAAATACTTAAAAAATAAGCAAAATAGAAGAGGTATATGTTGAGATATAATAGTTTTTATATCCTCCCACTGAAGAGTTGCAATTGATGAAAACCATTGCAATTAAAGAATTAAATTTTTACAAATAAGGATAAATTCCTGCGAAGGAATTCTTGACACTTGACAACAGCCTGTCTAAGAGGTCTTTCTTTACTGAATGTGGAGCTGAGAAATTGGATTCTGTTGAGAGTCAAGTTGCAGGTGTAAATTATACCTGAAAGTTGAAGGTTGTACATCTACAATAGAAGTATCACTATTACTTTGAATAAAACTGAATTTGAATTTGAAGGATCAACATTGATCTGTATTTCATTGTTTTGACCATCTGGATTGGAGAGTCACTGTTTGCTTCAGCATCAGTTTCTCCACTGGAGACAGAGTGGGTAATAGATAACTCCAATGGTAGAGATGACAAATAGAATAGTGACAGGTTTGTCCATCTCCCTTTTTTAATAACACACTCCTGATCTTATCGTCATCACCAACAATGACTTCCAGAACGTCTACCCAAAAAGCCAGAAGGGTCTAGGCTTATTAGGGTGTGGTATCCAGAAACTTTATACATCCAACCTAAGTTCTGTTGGTACCACTCAGCTGATAGAGATTTTGACTAGTCTGCGCAAATTTTAATAAGATAAGACTCACTACCAATTCCCTGAAAGTCTCCAAAACTCTACCTCATTGAGCAGTTAGAGTTATGGCTAAGTCCTGTTGAGGAAGTTTTTTTCCATATTGGGGTGAAAACTTCATTGAATATATGAGGTTTAAATTGCCATAAGGCTTCAAAAAGGAATTTGGAGCAATAATTTCAAAATCATTATCTGATGATCCTAGTAGGTTAAAGGTTATGGAATTGATAACATTGTGATATTTGAAAGTACTTGTTAACAGTTGGAATGAGTAAGTAAGTTGCTATATTACCTATAGTTTTATAGAGACATCCCTTAACTGTTCGATCTTTCTCTCCCAAAAACTGAATCCAACCCCAACTGGAATTAGGACTGGAATTGTCTTGTAATGTTTGATAGTATTGTATACAGCATATGTTCCGGAAACATATTGAAGACAAAGATTCTAACAGTATATTTCCACCCTTGTTTGAGAATTCCTGCATTATCTGAGTATAAACTGGAAGGTATGCCATATATATTTGTGAAACGTTGGAATGAAAGTAGAAAAGATTCAGTGGACATATCTGGAAGGACATCAACATGAATAGCTCTGATATTAAGGCATGTGTAAATTAATAGATATATTTTTTGAAGTTCCTTATCATTAATCTTTACAACGAGATGTCCTGTAAAGTCCACGCCAGTATGCTCAAAAGGACGCACAAAATTAACTCTTATGATGAGGAAGATTAGTCATTTTTGGATATTTAAAGGGAATACTGTTAAATTTTTTGCATACTATACAGTCTGACAAAACATTCTTTACAGCCTGCCTGGCCTTGGTAATCCAGAAGCCATGAGAGCTGATGAAATTGATAGTGGTTTGAACACCCAGGTGTTGACATCTAGGATGAAAATCTCTTGATTAATCTAGTGAGATGATGATCCTTGCCAAGAATTGGATTTATCACATTATTATATAAAAGTGTCTTGGCAATTCTCCCTTTGGATCGGATGAGGCCTTTATCATCTATGAATAAATTAAGTTGATTGACCAGCGGTTGGATTTTCATCCTTTTTAGGATTTGAGAAAATAATATCTCTCTTAAGAAAAACAATGCTGCTGCATTATCTTCAACCAATAGAGTTTGGCTTTCTGATCACAATCTTATCCAGCCCTTTTACTCCTGTTTTACTTCTGCTAATGAATTTGAATATTTTTTGAAGTTACCTTATAAAGCCTATGCACACATGAGCTAATACTTTAAATGGTAAAAAGACTGCTAAGTAACAACCACAGATGATATGTTGACATTGTAAGATTTTTATTCCTTATTGCCTCAGACAAAACATTTAAGTCTTAGGCCATTGAGATTGATCAGGAGAATCCAATGAAAAGGACCCTATTAGTGCGACAATGATAATTATTTGAAGTGAAAAAAAGAGAAGTCGATGTAACACCTCTGGTATGATCAGATCTGCTTGTAGTGGTTTATTTGCAGCATATTGTTTGTAAAGCATAAGAATAATGGATAACTTTAGTATTCTAGTACTTAAACTTGATTTTGATTTTGATAAATTTCTTTGAGCCTATTATTACAAAATATATATTTTATTCTGTTTTTATGCTCTTTCCGGAGATAGGAGCCAATCATGAAAGGACAATTTGAGCATCTACAAACACCTTTATGTTTTTGAACTGAACATTAGAAAATTCCTGATAATATTGATTTGATACATTTGAAAAATAAGAACACATACAACAACTCCAAAGAGGGCAAAGCCCTAGATTTGAGATGACGGCCACCTTGGCCTTTGAAATATTAATATTTAAAAGAAACTGACCTATACTATAAACGACAAAACCATAACAAGATGAAGAAGCATCACAAAATTTACGAAATATAAAGAGTTTGAGGTTGAGAGGTGAAGAAAAGCACACCTTATTCAATTTCAAATATTATGTAATTTATTAAAATACTGAACCATAGTGAAGACCAGTGAAAACTAAAAACATCAGCAGGGGACCTTTTCATTCCCAATCGAGACCTAATTAGCCATAACTTTCTAATAAAACCGACCTCTTAAAGTTACGTGGTAAAAAGATATTTAAGGATCAATAAAACCTTGGGACACAGTCAAGTAACAACAATTCTTTGTGGTATAGTTTGGCTAGTACACAGGCATTACTGAAAATTTCTTGCTAAGTTTTAACTTATCTGTAACCTGAGAGTTTTAAAAAGAGATCCAAGTAACCTTATCTTCTGATTCCTGGTGTATGATGAACTATTCTACCCTCTTCTTCCATAACAGCTCTTAATTGATCATTATAATTATTAGAGTCCCAACTTCTAAGATGGAACCACCATCTTCCATTCTTTTTATTCTTTTGTTGCATTCATAATAAAGTTCTTTTAAATGTTGTAGATCATTGCCACTAATAATTAATTATCAACAAATAATAAAATTATTTAAATAGTAATATCGTCCAGCGTTTAGAATAGAGTACAGCGATCATCCTGCATAGCAGACTGAGCCATGCTTGCCTCTAAGAATGTATAATGTGAAGTCTATAGAAAAAGAGAATAGGACTGGATGGTAAAACCCAACAACAAATGGCTGGACAACCTACATTAAATTGAGTATCGATAATCCTTTAATTGATTGACCATTACTTTTCCAAAAAAAAGGGCAAAAGCGATTGCTGCTTCGATAGACTTTTTAACTTAATCTGAAGGAAGGCTTGTTTAATGTCCGCTAACATGACAAACTGATTGATACTGATTACCTCGGGAATAAATGATTGCCCATTCAAACAAGCGGACATTGAAGATCTGGTCCAGTTATAGGCTGCCTCCCTAACTCTTATGATGATGGAGTTAAAGAATTTATGTCTTTTAAAGAGAACAGTTAGAGACAACAAGCACCTACCTAAAAAAATAAGTATGAAACTTGTTGATACTTGTTTTGCATCAGTTTGATAACAGGTCTGTGAGGAAATTCCCAAAATTATAATTATTTATACTCAGCAGGAGATTACATCTATAACTCTCTCAATTTTTAAATACATTCAAGACTAATTTGATTAGCTGAATCTCAATTCAAATAAAGCCCTTTCTAACTATAGTCTTTAATTTTCCAAATTTTTATTCGAAAACTCTATTAAATCACTGCGCAAAGCTAGCAGTATAGTTGATGGCAACCAAAGGAAGGTTTTTATCTTCAAACCCATAGAGGGACCTATATGATTATAATTATTCCTTATTTTGAAGGACCTCATTATACCACCTTTTGAAATTTTTCCGGAGTTCTGTTTCAAATCATCTTTCAGGATAAAAAGTTTAATTTTCTTCTTTATTCTATACTCCTTCCTATACCTATAGAGTACTTAATTGAACATTTAGCTTTCTATACTTAGCATCTACCTCTATTTATTACTTAAAGTATGTGGCTTTAAAGGATTGAAGAATACTAATTGTTACACAGGGAGAGTGTATACGACTGCGGCATAAAACCAAAAGTATGTTGTTATACCTGACAAATTGATTTTGATATTTATATTTTTTGATTTGTAATCATTATCCGATCTTTTATTGAACAAATATGATCGCTGTATATATTGAAACTACTTATTTGAATCATTAATTGTTATATGAATATAGTTTTTAAATATTTCCAATATGTAATAATTAGTAAACCATTAATTTTACCCTTTCCTTAACTTTAAAAGCAGTAATATCTCTACTCATACATATTAATAATATCTAGTGGGAAAACTCTATTAATGCCAATAGG
This sequence comes from Trachelipus rathkii, assembly GCA_015478945.1. Lineage (NCBI taxonomy): Eukaryota > Metazoa > Arthropoda > Malacostraca > Isopoda > Trachelipodidae > Trachelipus > Trachelipus rathkii. The sequence continues at coordinate 7,366 of JABUQX010051442.1, read as the reverse complement.
CCAAACTTAAGGCATCCAAATCCGAAAAATGAGTTATTAGGGACTTTTATAGCCGAGAATCAGCCAATTTTGTAAGATTTTATTTTATATAAATTCAATTAGAGCGTGGATCTACGGGAACCTTAATCTTCGTAACTTAATTGAAGATCCTCATCAACCCAAAGAGGAAGGGTGAAACAGAGAGCTGTCCATAGTCAACGATCAAAGAAACAGTCTCGTTTCAAAGTGCGGGTGCTCAATACCCTAAATGTTCTTTATATCGTATTGAGTGCTTGATGATTCGGCTACAGATTATGAGTTTGCCTCCAAGCACTCTTTAGAAAGGTGGGACCTTTCGTGATCAGCCACTAACTTCGCACTCATAGCCTGCATTCGTCAACGTGACATAGGGCACGCAAACATGCCTTTACCATACCTACACATCTCTTATGAAGCTACATTTATATGAGCAAACAATATATAAATTGTGGTATATAGCTAAAATTGACCTTAAAACATAAGATCATAACATTTGTGAGTGGTTTTGAATCTTTCCTTTGCTTACAAAGTAGCTTTTCAATCATGACTTCTTATTATTACAAACTAGGGCACAACTTAAACAAAAGTTGCCCGCATGCCTAAGTCCAGGACACTGATCTGCGGTATGTTTAGTACTTGAACATTTGTGCTAGACTCATTTCATTATATTCTCTTTAATTCTTAAATCATAGGTCTTGATAAACCACTTATGCTATATTGCTGTCATACATGACCTTGTGTGAACAAAACGTACGCATGATTTTGATTAACCTTTGATCTGGTTAGAAGTGGAAGAATTCAATACTATGAAAGCTTTCAATTTTCACTAACTTATTCAGTCATTGAGTTTTGAAATTCTGCGAAAGCAGAGAAGTTTGTGAACTCAGGCCTAATGTACTTTACATTTTAAGGACTCAATTCATGCCTTTGGATTTTCATTAATTTTAGAAATTTGAAATTAATTATAGGACATATATATCCGAAGTATTGCGAATATTACTTAAGATTTTGACAGAAGTATTATGGGGAGGACTATGATTTGAAATTTTGAACTATTACTCATCTACTAAGACGTCATTTTAACTATATAATTTTTGATAACTTCGATTTCTTTTATATAACTATTTGTATATCACTTGATTCAAATTCAGGGGTTAATGGTATTCATATACTGTGCGCGCCAATTTCATTCTTTTATGTTAATTATCACACTATCTTTACTTGATAATTTACCACTATGTGGCTAAGTACTACAATTCCAGTAGTCGCGCTCAAGAATTTGTAAAGGATATTGTTTCCGATCTCATATATTAATGTTCTGATATCATTTAAGTAAGCTTCCTTGTTCCGTTATTTATATATGTATGGTTCATACTTGATGTTTTAAAGAATGATTTTTTTAATAAATTCATCAATGATGAAATTTTCGTCTAAAAACTCTTTGTCTAAAAGTTCAAGAGCTTATTATCAAATTATCACTATAGAAAGATTCTGAATCAGAGAGTATGCAAATCCCTTTAATTTATTTTTTAAGCAATGAAGTTTAATGTGATTTCACTTAAAATTTTTCTTGTTAAATCTAATGGAACGTCTTAAATTTTGATAATAAAAGTTTTATAGCCAAACTTATCAGTTTCATTGCCCTCAAGGAAACCACAATCTATAGCTCTAAGAACAGATTCACTGAAATGAGAGCAAGTATTTTTTGGAGGGATAGCATTTTAACCTCTCTCATTAAATTCACTTTAACTCTTTTGATTTAAATACCAGCATTCTAAACGGTACTGGATCTGGACTACACAACTCGCTGCTTATTGATAATACCAGGAATGGAGGAGTCAACTTCATATCATTTATATATTTTTATTTATATTTGCTATCCTTTTGTTTAATTAGTCTTATTAACAAGGGACTCTTACTTTCCTCTACAAGATCCATTATTTTACATTAAACTGCTCTTTATCTTATTATTATTCTTCTATAGGGCCTACTCTCTATTATTGATTCAAGATATAATTAATTTACACTTGTGCTTGAGGGATGAAATGGCTTGAACTAATAAGGCTTAGATTTTTAAGTAACTCTATACGTATAAGAAGGGGGCTTGTTATTCTCTGACGGTCAGGAAAACGATTTCGCTGATAAAATTTGGCTAGAATGACCCAAGACAAATGAAAACTTGAGAAGAATAAGAGATGAATAATAATGAAAAGAATTACCTACCACCAGCTTAAATTATTTTGATTATATGAATTTTGAAAATAAAGGTTACTATTAGACAAAAAAAATAATTTGAAGTTGAATAAGTGATCTAGGCCTATAAATGCCTAACTTTGAAATTGTGAAATTTTTGGATTTATGTGGTTCAAATATATAATAGGCATTAACCCACCAGGACAAAATTATTTGAATTTGAATTTTGAAAGTATGAGTTTTTAGTAAGACCACAACACACACAAAAAAACCAAATTTTTGAACGGTTGAAATGACCTAGGCCTAGGCCTAAGTTTGAGCTTGAATTTTTAAGGAAATCACTGTAATGTGATGGTTAGGCAATGATGCATTGCTTACCTAACTCTCTATACACAAAATTTTGATATAATAATTACACTAAGAACTAACTAAAACTTTAGGACAAAAACACCTAATAGGCTAGGTCCTTCGATAGTCCCACGTGGCTTCTACCGTCTATACCTAATATTTATTTCTAATGTTCAAATAAATCCTCTATCTATATATTATATCAGAGTTGAAGATTAATTTTGCTACTAATAATTTACTTGAGTAACACAAAAGTATCATAACTGCATTAATAAGTTTCTCGGTAATAGCCTGTTTGCATGTGTTATTTGCAATTGATAGCACCGAGTTATCAAGAACTTGACCCAACAAATCCGTTCGTTAAGACCATATTAGATTGTACACAATTGACAGAAAATTAACATAGTCTAAAGCAGACTTTAAATTAATTACAAAAAAATCTTTTGAAAGATTATGCTCTTAAAAAAATGAATATATAAGTACATGGATCTAAAGCTAGTAGAACACACATGTAATTTGAGTTTCAAATATTTTTTTGCTCCTAAAATAATAAGATTGATAATAATATCACATGTTTCCTAAAGATAACTCTGCCTTTTGTTTTTAGTAATCTATCACTTAAAATCTTAGTTATTACGGATAATATTTTGAATTTTGTTTGTATACCATTTTATATTTTATAGAGAATAGAGATAGGTTGATAGTGAAAATATTTGAAAAGGAAATGAAAGAATTAACCTCGTAACCCTTTCTACACTTTGAATTTTGAATTTCACTTTATTACTATACACAAACACGGACTGAAATCAGTTAACCGCCCTATGATCAAAGTATCTACAGAAGTGAAGTCCACAATTGTCCGCAAGACATTGGTGGATTTTATAGAGTGCGATAGAGTTTACCCGTGAAAATTGTACATCATGGATACCACATGTAGACAAATATAGATATAAAATATCCGGCATATAAAACTAACTAAAATAAATATATACACTGTATTATTAGCAAGAATAGTTTATAAATCCGAAAATAAAAATACTTATCCTAAAATAAAATACTAAAATAAGCAAAAAATAGAAGAGAAATATGTGGAAGTATATAGTAGTTTTTATTATAAAGTATATAACATTCCCCTAAGTTCATTTATCTAGTTAAAACCTAGTCTGAATAGAATCAAGATTTTGACTCTGCGATGTACGGACTTTGCATATTAAAAGATGTTAGAAAAGGAATCCCTTATCACCCTATTTGAACATACTGGTATTTGCTGCGCATTGTTGTGCAAAGTTTGCATAGTTATGAAAAAAGCAGATGTCATTAGTTATCTGAGGCAAAGAGCATATACAGAATATATCTATAGATGATACACAGTTAAATATTTTACATCATATAACAATTGACTTCTCAACAGTGCAAAGAAAGATGTATAAGAATAGAAAGAGACTCTAGTAATATGATACGGAGAGAGAGATATAGGGTATATTCAAAAGATGAGGTGTCAAATAAATATCTCAGAGAGGAGTGATTGTTGATTGGGTAAGATTGGGTGGATTATTGTAGCCACCAAGTTATGTAGAACTGCAAGGCCTCATAATCACTCTAGGACGAAGGGTGGGGAAGATATATAGACGAGATATACAAAGAGGCTTAATAAGTAAAGACTTTGCCACTATCGCTATTCCAAGACCTGTATTGCAGGCAGGAGATACGCCGTATACGAAACTATATCGATACATCTAAACAGACGTATTGCCATGTTTCAGATGAGAGTCGATGATGTTAAGCGTAAAATAAGACGTTAAAATGATGCAGGTCAAGTGAGTCGAGAGGGACCAAGAGGATTGCAATAACATGAAAGACAGAAGTTACACCTAAGTGTCGCGCTGGAGGATAAAAAAACTCCGCTAAAGATTAAAACATTGTAGTTGAGTGTATTCCTGCTTACTTGTGAAATAGCAGTGAGACTCATATGATATATGGCTCCTTTATACGATCCGTATGGTGCGAGGGATTACCTGTATATAAGATGCAAACCTGGTAATTATTAACCTCCAAAAAGTCGAAATTCATATTTTACCGAACACCAGAATCTCGCACAATACAAGGATATGCATTTTCCTGTTCATCCTTTCTAAATGAGTCCTTGATTGTTGTAACGAGTGCTTGGAAAATTGAACTCTTCTCCATATTGAACCCATACACTAATCTCAGGATTAAATAAGACAAGCTAAAGCAATATTCCAAACTTGTATATTCAGTATAAGATACGTGATCGATCATAATCCAAAATAATTGAACCTAATAACAGATTATGTTCCTCTAGAGTCATGGATTTCACAGGCCACTTCTGATCAATACCATAGGATCCATCTATAAAAGTGTTATTAGTATGAGTTATATAATACGATATATGACAAAACTTATGTCTACAGATGACCTATAAAGTGATATTATATCTCAGAAAAAATCATACAACTTACATCAACTGTATATAACATGTTTCACTCAGGTGAGTGTATGAAGTCTATTCTTAAATCGGAACTTTTCATTATGGAGCTCATAGTCCGCGGCCTAATTCTGAGAAAATTCTTATAAGCTACGCCACCGACAATACATATAAGCACGGCATGATAAGTTAAAAGTTATTCAGATGTCGATCCCGATCACGGATACACAAAACGGAAACAAACCTCCATCTCCTTGAATTCGATTACACCGTTAGGTTTTTTTAAATAAGCTTTCAAAGTCGAAGGCTGCATACAATATAGATAAAAGCAGTCTAAGTTTAAAAATAAACTTATAAATTTTACGGTCGATGAAATGGCGAGAATCTTTCTCTCAACGAACAAGATACTTCATTCTACATTCAGTATGAACTATTAGAATTATTTTTTAACCCGAGCAAACCTAAATTATTGCTCTAAAATAAAGTAGTAAGCCTAACTGCTACAGGCTGTATGGTGCCAGAACCTGTTGATCAACACGAAATACTGATTGGAGTGAGAGGCCCTTAATCTCCTTATTGAAGAACAAAGTGAAATTATCACCCACAGTCAGTATCATTTTGGATAATTAATAACAAGTACGCTTTGAATACGTACAGCAAAGTAATCTCTCATGAGAAGAGTTTGAACCAAGATATCTAATTTCACTCAAGGATTTAATCGAGTATATCCAATATATTCCTGAGCCTACCACTCTTCGCAAACGCGTAATTAAACACAGAACCTTAGTTAAACGTACAATAGGGATTGTCGGAACACCTAATGACAGCTACTACTTCAAGGAATATTAATAAAAAGTTCACTACCATTAATAAATTCACACCCTTTCTGGAACTTATGGGTTATTCAGTTTACATGGATGGACCCCTCAGCGGCCGTGATCTTTAGATAAATTGTCTAATATCAACGGAAGATATAAGTACTACTCTATGAATCTCTCGTGTTACATCTGCACTCTTGTTACGACTTATATTAGCCAATACCTGATTTAATCACTGTAATTGATAGTGGACAGGCTTTAAATCATTGAAGCAATACGCAAAGAATAGTAACTCTGTAATTGAGATCCGTGTATTTAAGTAGATCTCACAGCCGATACCTCTTCAAGACTTAAAATGATATATGAAGCTGATCTAATTGCCTCAAATCTTTAAACATGTTTGTGAGAGAAAGACGTATACATATAGACATCGCAGAAGTGATCATCACATTGCCACACGACTTTCGAGCTCAGCCTCGAAGTCTACAATCACCCATCACTTTAGTGGTGTCTATCTTGAACATCCTCAACTCATTGAGATTTGTACAGATTTTATAGTCAAACGCTACTTTGTTTTAGATATTATTAAAGTATGAATGAAGAATTGGGAAACTAAACACATCCCGTTGTATCTACTTTGTTTAAAAATGAACCTCGCTTTTTAGGAGTGTTCGCTATTAATGAGATAAAACAACTCGTAAAAGCATGAGAGAGTAAGGTGTATACTTATTGCTTTAGCATTTCCATAAAGTTAACATCGCCACGTGCTTACATTAACCAGCCTCAATCAAATAATTATTAAGTGCTGAATACGATTTGGGGATGTCGTTCGCTTTATAGGAGCGTCCAATGAAACCACGGAATACTGTTCACATAATTGATTTTTTGAACTTAAAATTATATTGAATAATCATTATGTCATCAACTTTTTTAAAATATAATAATGTAAGTTAATGTAAAAAAACGCTATTGTCTGTAATATCTAAACAACAAAAACCTCAACCGGGCCTTAGATCAACACCTGAGGAAAATCTCCTCGTTATTATTTGTTGTGAAGTCTTTATGTTAAATCATTATGAGGATTATTTAATTTAAATGGTTATGTTTTTAATAAACTTATGTAAATATATTTGATTGCTAAAAAAATTGTTAGTGTTCAATGATGATTTTCATTAAGTTTCTATAATTACGTAATTAAAATGCTTTTTAATAATAAAATGTAAAAAAGATACGCAACTCTATACTATCCCCTAAAACTCGTTATAACTATATGATATAATTAAGTTAGTATAATATTATATGATTTAATACTATATATATACATAATAATATAGAAATGTATATTATATATATATATATATATCTATATAATATATTAATTAATATAATATATATATATAATGCTAGGTAATATTTAGCGGTCCACTCTCATAGGGGCCCGTACGCGGCTATAGGATTCGCGGTTAGTAAATATAATTTATTAGTCAAATCACTGCTCGAGGCGTACACTGACGCTAGGGTAATAGCTTCATAGTATACTACT